>JAYMSP010003547.1:0-19330 GCA_036897095.1 Plantago elongata
TATATATATATATATATATATATATATATTCTCACGCATATGTTCGAATAAAATATACGTCGGTTTATCATCTATCAACTAATGTGTTAATAATTAGTTTACTAATACAGTATTACTAATTGTTTAGGAAAATTGGGTAGTGATTGAACTTGACCAAGTCAATTTGGAATATTATTACGAATTATCAGGAATTCCATGAAAGAGTAAATATAATGAAGTGAATTGAGCAGGCCTTTTTGCATGCCGTGTAATTAAAGCCGGACTTCTCAAGTCCACCATTTATAAACGTGTATTTAATTGTAATTCCACTTTCGGTATCGAACCAGACAAAAACTACTCAAGGAACCTAAAAGCCCACTCAACGGTCCACTGATAAACGGAAAGAAAATTCTCGTAAATTTGCATAAATCCCCATATTCTCACGTAAATCCAAATGGACCTCATTGATGTACTCTCTCTTCACCAAATTGCACCAAGTCTTACCAACTGCACCTTCAAATATTCTAATTCTCATTCCGATTCCAATTCAATCTGCAAAATTTTAGTGAACTTTTGTATGAACGAACACATAACACATTAGCATGAGAATATGATTCTTATTGATCTATTTTTTACACCTGACACGTTAATATTCTGATATTCTAATTAAATTTACACCAATTCATTTGGTGAATTCGAAAGCTATCTCATATTTGAAATGCAACTTTTTTATTTTAATAAATGTCAATTGTTTTCATTTTAGTCATTACTTTTAAACTGTTACATAAATAGTAAATGTTGAAATATAATACGTTTATTTTTTTTATATATTTTTTATTATTGATTACTATTATCATGAAATATGAATCCACTACTAAAGTAAAATTGTTGTTATTCTTTTTACACCAAGAAATTAGAGTAGATCAAAGTGATGGATTTTGTTGATAAATAACGGAAAATAACATGTACTCTTGCTTGAATTGCTAGTAAAGAAGGGATTAATGCAATATACCAAAATACAAAAAAAGAGGAAAAAAAAGTAAAAATGAAAAAGAAAATGAAAGGAAATTACAGAACCAAGCGTACACTAGCCAGAAATAAATATTCTTCACCAGTAGTAGCTTTCATTCTCGTGATTCTTCTGAAACTTGTCTCTAAATTTTATTTTTCTCCTGATAATAATCTCACCATCACCAAGCTACCACCTATCCTCTCAATCAATGTATATATTATATACATGTAGAACAAGAAGAAGATGATGTCTAAATCTGTCTCCTCAAATTTCGGCTAACCAACAGTTCTTGCTCCACTTTCTCCAATGGGAATTCTACACAACAATCGGTACTGTTCTTACTCTGTTTCTTACTTTCTTTCTTTCTTTGCTTACAAATGACATAATCATTTCTTTCTTGATTACATTTGTACCAAGATGAAACATTTTTTCACAATTCCCAAAGCCCACTTTAATCACTTACACACAACTAGTCACTATATTTCCATTAAAATTGTTTTTCTGCTAAAGAGTTTTGCCTTGTTACTCAGATTTTATACAGGTTTGCTTTTCTTTAACTTATTTTTTATTTGCCATGTAGCTTTTGTCATATAGTACATGGTACTTTTAGATTCTGTGGGGTAATTGTGTTTAGTTTTAATGATGATTGTGTTTGTTTTTCTTTTTGCAGATCAAGAACGAATTATACTCAAGGCGGTGATAGTGATATGAATGATGATAGTGAAGACAAGGTGATTTTAACAAAAGGGGTTGTTGATGGGAAACAGAGTTTAGAGTTGCGAAAGAGTGATGATCATGATGATGATGAAACAGAGGACTCTGTTTTCTTGACTGCTAATAGTACTAGTAAGTATGAGTTTGTTTCTGGTGAAAATTTAATTCAATACTTAGAACGGCCAAAGGGGTTTAAAGTTATGGTGCAAGAGATGTTTGTGGGATTAAATGAGGATTTCGCTAGCGGTGATCGGAATCTTGATTCTGAAAGAGAGAGTGAAGTTTTGAAAGAATCTGATGAAATTTTAGTGGGTGTAGATGAGGATTTGTATAGCTCTGATGAATTTCTTGAATGTGAAGTTTCTTTGGAACATGAGTTAGATGATAAATCGGATGAATCCGATGATGAATCGAGTAGTTTTAGAAATAAAGATGATCGAGTAGATAGGGACTCGATACGGAGTGATCAAGGTGGAATTGGCCAGCCTTCATCGATAATTGCTTGGGATTGGGATTCGTTCAGTCTAACCGACGTAGACAATTATACGTTAGAACGTGAGGATATTAATCAAGAACAGGATGGTGACTCTTTAGAAAGTGTTTCCACTGAATATGATGAACATGTGAATGTGTCTGTCGATGGTGAGGTTTTGGAGGATCATGATGTTTCTTATGAAGTTGAATTACTTTCGCCCAGTCGCTACTTACAGCCTGAGGCATTAGAACAGGATGTTTTCAGAAATAATCAGAAATGTGAGTTAAGCGATCAGGATGGAGTCGATTTTCAGGAAGTAGCTGATAAAAGAGAACCTGAAGTTGTAACAGGAGGTAGCAATACTGATCTGACAAGTTTAACCATGAGGGCCGGAGAATGTGTGGAAGATTTGGATGATGAGTACATTGAATTGGAACCTTCAAAGATTTCACCTGATTCAGGCAAGGAGGGTTTTAGAAATCACACACAGAATGAGGAAAGTGCGGATCATGAAAGAAATGTATCAATGGAGGGTTTGCAAGAGACAACAACATCTTCTACTTCTGAGTCAGACGAGGAAGATGAATCGGCAGATGCATTGAGGGAACATCAGAATTTAGTCCATCAGATGAAAATGGAGCTGAAAGCCTGCAGAATCAAAGGCCTACCTACTATATCAGAAGAATGTGAAACTCCCAAGATGGTCGAAGATTTGAAACCTCTAAATATCGATCACAAGTTTGATTACAAAGAAATGATGGCAGATATTCAGAAGTTCTACAAGAGCTACGCTGAGAAAATGAGGAAGTTGGATATCTTGAATTACCAGACACTACATGCCATCAGTAAGTAAATATCAACCTTTCAACTCCCATACTCATCAAGTTTTTGTTCTTATCATTTTCGGACTTTTAGCAGAATCAGCAGCATGTGAACAGGAGTAATCTTATATTCTTTGAAGAACAGATACTAATACTTTAGTTAATTAATCAACTTCAAATCTGTGTCTTGCCTAGATTTAATCTTTTGAGTATTAGGTATGCAAAAAGCTACACATAGAATGAAGAATCTTCTATATAATTATTAAAGACCTCTTGAATCTTTAGAGTGGACAGGATTGTTTGAAGGTCACCATCTCTTTTCTGGTCAAGATTAATTATGTTGTAAAGCCACCCAATTTGCCTTTTCAAATCTACACTACCAGCAGGAAATTTAAAACACTCTAAACGCCTTCTGAATTCATCGAACCGGCCTTTTTTTTTCCTCCATAAAGTACCAGTTAGTGGTCTCTTGTGCATTGTAGAGTCAGCTCAACACTGTACTATATGATAACAATAATACAGTAAAAAGCATGGTGTGATGACATAAGAAGATGACCAACTTTAAGCAACCTTAGTGGTTCAGTTTCATTTATTTTTGTTCACATGGAAAATGTAGGTTTTTTACAGCTGAAGGAATCTGAAGTATTTACTGCTGGTAAGAAAAAGTCAGCCTCGGGCAAAATTAACATGTCGAAAATCTGGTCCTACAAAGTTCAGAAAATATATGCTGATCCAATGCAGAAATCGATCAAAGAGATGCAGCATGACTTAGAGTTGGTCTACGTTGGGCACCTCTGTCTTTCATGGGAGATTATTTGTTGGATGTTTATAAAAGGCCAAGAGTTGATGGAATATGATTCTGGTGCGCATCACTCATATAATCGTGCAGCTGGAGAATTTCAACAATTTCAAGTACTCTTGAATAGGTTCATAGAAGATGAACGGTTTCAAGGACCGAGAATTCAGAACTATGTAAAGAATCGATGCATGATACGCGGTCTACTTCAGGTTCCAGTGCTCAAAGGTAACAAACATTATTAAACAAAAACTACAGGAGAAAATTTAAAGTTGGAAGTTTGAGACCTCCATTGACTGATAACAAACTTTACTTTCTTGGATTCTTGCAGATGATTGTTTGAAGGATAAAAAGGAAAGGAAAGAGGAAAAAGACATGATTTCACTTGCAACATTACTTGAAATCATTGGGGAATCAATGCTGATTATCAAAGAATTTATTCGTACTGACAAGGCATCGGCAAATGTGATTCTAAAAGGTGTTCATGGAACCAAGGCTGTCCCGCTAGACACCGCGAACTCAGAGCTTCTAGCAGAAATTCTAACAACCCTTCAGAAGGTTAATTTCCATTCATATGTAGACATCCTTTCATTTTGCATACTTGGTCACTTGATTGCAACTAACAATGCCTTTTTCGATTTTTTTTAATGTTTCAGAAGGAAAGAAAACTCGGGGAACAAACGAGAAGCCAAAACTGTATAATGAAAAAGTTCGCAAAACATCAAGAATTGCGGTTAAGTGACGAGCTATCATCGTCTCAGGTAGAGTTACGATTGGTGGCAAGGGTCCTGAGTTTGTCAAGGTTAACAACAGAGCAGTTGATATGGTGCCGGAATAAACTCAGCAACATTAGCTTTGTGAAGAGAAAGGTTCATTTGGAGCCTTCTTTCTTGCTTTTCCCTTGCTGAATAGTTCAACAATTATATCATTCCAGTTTATGTTACAATTGTAGATCAAGGTATACATCACTCTATATATCTGTAGATATGAAGAAAGTGTCTTGAGACCTTCTTTTGCATAATTGAGAGTGATAGTTTTCTTCTTATCAATTGACAGTTTGTAGGTTAGGTTATAGAATATACTATTTGCAACTTGTAGCAAATACTGATGCATTAAAAATGCATCCGGCAAAAATAAAGTGAAGGTTTTATATTCAAAATAATAAGTATTAATTAACTTGTCTGCTTTATTGTCATTGATTTTATTCTTTGTATTGTACTAATTTTGCTTTGATAAGATATGTCTATCACATCACTTTAGAATGTTCTTCCTTACGCAAATTGTATAGTTGATATGGACTCACAGCAAAGTTTTCAACATTATTGAGGTAGTGTTTGCTGATTTAGGTATAACTAGAAATCTAGAATAACCAAGTGTGTGATATTGTCTGTGATTTGCTCAAGTAGATGGATTGTAAGTGGTTACTTACAACCAATGAATTCTTTACCAAACAACCATACATTTCACTAGCAACAACGACAACAACACGAAATCACCAAATGAAAGATTAACTAGTACAACTTATGGAGCAAGTTCAAGGATGATGATACACCAGATTTCTCCTACTGCTGAATCTTTTGATGTCGATAATAAGACCATGCAATTTATCAAACAATGTGTGCTACTTGAATATATTCAAAATCAAAATTCAACGAAGTTTTCATGTGTCTCGGAGACCATGTAAGAATTAAGATCATAAGCTGCTGAAAGCTACTAGCATAATAGTATGTGTCTGTATGAGTCAGGAAAGTTCATGACAACTTACAAGTATCCACAAGGCTTTATTTAACCAAACTTAAGCTACTCCAAAGAGATTCCAATCATGAACCTTGAAAGTAGAGAGAGAAGTGCGCAAAGACCTCTTGCATTGGGGTTAATCCAGATGCTGCAGCGGGTACAGCTAATCCAGCTCCAACGGCAGCAGCACTTTCACTTAAAGGACTGCAAGAAGAAGCAGAAGCAGGATGGTTAGAATGCAAGACCTGTGGCACTTTCACAAGGGAATTGGTGAAGGGAAGAACAGACTGTTTCTGTCGTACTTTATCTCCAGAGGCGCACAGGCTATTAGCAGCAGATTCGTCCCAACTTCCTTAAGACATAAATTAGCCAAATAAACCTGGAAAGCCCATCTATGTCAGATTCCCAGAAATCCAATTGAAAGGCACAAAACAATTGTAACCTAACCTTCACAATATTCTATGCCTCCCTTCCCTGTCTCCATTTGGATATATTCTGAAAATGGAAGAAGAGAATAACAAGTTAAAGAATGCTGAACTATTTCAATGATCAAAAGCACTGGCAACAAGAAACTTTTGGAAACCATAAACAGCAACTCATTTCAAGTCTATTGTAGATTACATTCTGACTAAACCATAAATTCTAATTGTATTTTAAGAAAACAAATACTATATTACAGAGTTTACTAGAGCTCAAATCACTGATATTTAAGCCAACTGCTGCACAATATAGAACTCGGTAGTCAGTAGTCAGTAGGGATATGCTCGATAAAGCATGTTGGTGACATATCCATGAGCCATGATTTAGCAAAGCAATTTTCTTTCTTTGTTTCTTTCTTTTCTCAGTCATAAATAATATCGAAGTTCCTAAGAGTCACTAATTGTGACAGAACTTCCTCTGTAATGTTAAACTTCAAGACCAGCTTATGAAGAACTTCTTTGAATAAGTACCGAATAGTTGGGAGCATAAGTGGTCACTAATACTCTAAATACTTTCTGCAGAACCCAGGAGTTGAATTAATAATGTCAAAATGGAATCACTCATACAAGTACTGAAGTGCAGACCATGCTACAAAAATGGACAAATGAGAAAGTTACTTGACATTCCATACCAGCTGTATTATGATTTTAGTAGTTCTCTGCTTTCAAGCTAATAGGAGACTAACTATTACAGCAACAAGACCACTTATCATCACCAGTGGCAAAGACAAGGGGGTGCGAATGGGTGCGGCGGCACCCCTGAAACTCTGACACACCTTAATTATAGCCTGTCAATTCTGTTCTTTTTGTTTTACATATTGCACCCCTTGAATTTGAGTTATGGCTCCGTCCTGATCATCACCATTCACCAGTATAGCATCATTTTCCCTAATATTGAACTCTACGTTAAGCTCAGATAGATGGAAGACATCTACAATAATTCAAACTTAGCTGATGCTTAACATAAGGACTTGCATGTTCCTCTCATGTTATGTGCTCAGTACATAGCTACAGCCTACAGAGAAAAGACGTAGAATACGATGTCATGATAAATAAACCTAACATCTCAAAGCAAAGGCAACAAATAAGCCTCAAATTGAATTGTGATATACCTGACCTGGATCCGCCGAAGAGAGGATGCATAGGAATTAAACACAACGAGCATAATATATCCAAACTTATTTGTAGTATAAAAACAACTAACTAAATTTGAACTGAATATAATTGAACTCAAAAATTGATTTTTCAGATGAATAGAACAAATTGTTACTCGTGTGCCCGGTTTACTGGAGATTCTCCAGATTGAGAACCCACGGGATCACCAGACGGGTACTGGAAACTGTTGATGGGTGATAGTACCAATATCAATATGAACCAGAAGTTTACGAGTTTTATGTTGGCACTGATCATACGTTAGTAATAAAAACACCCATATTATTAATTAAGTTTTTTATATTCAGATGTTTTTTATATGTAACAAAATTTATTTTAACATGGGTGTTTTACTTAAAAGTATGAGTGTTTTTATTGGTAACATAGTCCGTCTCTACATAAAGATCGTATCTCATGAGACTTTGTGTTGTGTGTATTATTAATTCGGATTCAATTCAACCCGTTAAATAAAAAGCTGATACAATCGTACAAATGCAGTTGATTATAACAGTAGCCCATTATGTGCTCTACCCATTAAAAAAACACTTTACAATTGATTTCGGACTTTTTATTTTTTATGGAAAATTTTATTAAATTAGATAAGTCTAATAGAAGGATTACAGGCTTTAGCTACTAGTAAATTAGAAAGCCACGAAGTGCAATTGTCTCAAACGTAATGAAAATGATAAACATTAGTCAGGAACGGTCCAGCCCAATAGGCCGGCAAGGCCATTGTCTAGAGCACATATAATAAGAAAGCCCCATAATTTACATGTTATTCTTTTGATATGTATATTACTATTTTTCCTTGAGATTTTCAAATGGTTCGTACTACTTATAAGCAGTTAACTTTGAAGTAATTATAGAGAATTTACTTTTAATAGCTAATTAAGTTTAAATAAATTAAGGAGCAAATTTACATTAAATAGTTAAAATATGTTAGAATTAATGATTGTCTTGTCTATGTATATTAAAAGTTCATAAAAGAAAATCTTCTATTCATAGTATTTTACAATTTACAAACAAATTCACAACACGATACACATATTCACGATTATATGCATTTAGATCATGTTTTTGGGGTTGATTAGCTCCATAAATCTTGCTCAAATTAAGCCTCTAGAGTCTAGACCACATTTTCAATCAGTTCAAGTGATATTTTTAAAATTTTATTTTTAATTGCATTGATATTTTTCATTATTGCTTTACTTTAATTATGAAACATTAATCATTCAATTGTTTATTACAATATTACTTTTTAATTGTTTTACATTGTAGATATTGACTAGTAAAAAATATGCAAGTTGCTAAAAAAAACTTAAGAAAAAAATAAGCATGTAATTTTTTATTATTTTTCTTAATTGTTTTATCAGGCCCTTAAGGAGAATTTGTGCTACCCCCCGAAAGAGTTGGACCACTCTGACATTAGTACTAAATAGATCTGCTGGGGATATGTTTTCAAAAGTTATGCTTGCTTGTTTAGCTAGTAGATCATCTACTGCACTTTTTTCCTGATAAACAAAAGATATTATTACCCTTTACATTTTCTTCATTTCCTTTATGAAACTGCTGGTGTGGTGTTGATGCATCCGACCTGTTTAAACAAGCAATAAGAAATTTAGAAAGTTTGAATTCCTACATATAAAATTGTAGAAGCAGTATAAAATTTTAATCCTTTTTGTAAGGCTAATATCTCAACCGTGTTGATTTTGGACTTTACTTTCAAAAGTTTTGATATTCTTAAAAATCAAACCCCCTATTTTCATTTATTCACTTTTCACCCTTAATATTTTATTTATTATCTCTCTATTTTTATATCAGTTACAATTTTAGCAATGTAAACCATTTGTTACTCTGTTAATAATTTTGCCAATACCAACTGTAGACAATTTTATGATCTACCGGTCGTGTAGGCTCTTAATTAATTAACAACTAGACGGATCGATGATGGCTTGTTATTTACTTTGATTTTGTCCATTTTAAACTAAAAACAATAAAAGTAATAACAATGAATAATAAAAACATATAAAATATCCAAAAAAAAGTAAAAATTTAAAATAGTAGCATTAAATATTATTAATAAGGATATACCATATTATAACTTGAGATTTAATCTTTTCAAATTTAAACTTTATTGACCGAAAAAGTTCGTACATCATGATTTCTTTGGGACGGAGTATATAAACATGGTGCACAATTGTTCCCCGTGTAGAAGCTAATGCAGCTTAGGGATAGGAGGAAAATTTAGGCAGAGCTTGTTAGCTACAAGATTTGGCAACGGCTCCTAAAGTTGACAAATTAGTCCGTGTTCTCTTTAACTGAGATGAACTGAACTGGAATGAACTGGAATGAACTGAAATGAATTGAGGTAATATATAAATTATAACTAAATTAAATTGAACTTAATTTAAAGTAAGGTATAAATTATAACTAAGTCAAACTGAATTGAACTGGACTGAAGTGATCAGTTGAAGGAGAGCACATCGTTACTTATAATAATTTGATACACTTGATGAGGAAGAAATGCAATTAACAAGGGCGCATGTCTTAGATATCCATACACCTCTAGAATAGAAAATTTAATTCAAACATTGAGGCATTTTGATACACGGTTTAGCCTTCTCAAAGCCAGTTAAGTGATTCTTACTTTACATCACCATCTCAACTAGTTCATAGTCAAGCCAAACAAAAAAGTTACAAAAACATTACAACAAATAATCAAGAAACATGCAAAACATGAATTAATGTAGCTAAGTCTAACATTAATTTCTAGTTTCTACTCAAGTGTAGCACTTGTTTGTAGAATAACTAGAGCTCAGTTCACTAATACAAGGAGAAGAAGAATCCCACAATAGATTGGAGCTCAATGGAAAATTGGTACCAAATCCCATAGACATCATTATCCCAAACTGATCATGATCAGATAGTACTCCCACATTGATCTCTTCGTTGTGACCGGACATATTCACAGGTTGCAACATGTCTAAGAATCCGTCACATGTGTTAAAATCCACGTTGTCTGAGCCCAATATGGACGTTGACATGTCTAGCAGCAATGAAGATGCGTCGTTGACCAAACACTCTGAGGCCGGTTCACATTTTTCAGTTGATGTTATAGTGTAGCTTGTGGTCATCAGATGATCATTCCCATTTGGGAGTAGTTTGTTTTCGGTTTGATAAACTGGTTTCCAAGGTGGAAACTGATCATGTATTGGAGAAAATTTTGCAAGAGATGACTGTTGTGGCATGTCATTGCAAAAGCCGAATTGGAGGGGCGTATTCGTCTTTTCCAATGTTAATGTACTGGTATTACCGAAGTTAGTGCTGTTAGAAGCAGCATGAAGGTTTAACATATCATGAGAGGCTGTAGTGGTTTCAAATATTGGAGATACCCATGAATGTGACAAGGCCCTTTGTTTGCTAGAGTTTGCTTTCTTGAATATTCTGCATATTGCCCATGCTTCCTGCAAATATAAATCAAAACGAAAAATGTTCAGATATGTCGGGAATGAGCATCTTTTATCATAGACTTGGGTTAATTTCGCGGTACTTGAATAATAATTTTCCTGAGCTAAACAAAAATTGCAGCTGTTTAGAATTAAATTTTAAAAAATCAATAAAACTTTGAAAACCTCTACAAGTTTAGTTTTGTTCCATACAAAGTCTGCATAGAGAGATCTATATGTGTGTATGTAATGGAGTGCTTACATTTGCAGGGATGTTTTTGTCTAAGATTCTCTTAGGTGAAAGAGAGTCTGAAACAGTGGGAAGCCTAAACTCATGCATCATCCAGTCAGTTTTGATCCCTTTAGCTGCTCTTCCTTTGTAGAACACAAGAGACTTCTTCAAACCGATACATTTCGAACCCTCTGAAGCGTATATTGGCCTGTCTGTTCCTGTTGCCTTCCAAAATCCAGCTCCAGTTACCCGGTTAGGCCTCGCGCTGTTTCTGTACTTTCGGTCCCTCGGACAGTAGAAGTACCATTCCTTTTCTCCAGTTGTTGCCAACTCTGATAAACACACACCCAAATAAGATTTTTAAAAAAAATCAGTCTTTGATCATTTAAATAAAGTTTTAAATCATTATAGGCAAATAAGAAGAATATCGCGACTTACTTGGAAGATCCCAGGGGTCGTACTTATAGATATCGAGTTGTCTGATGAGCTCAATGGAGAGAGGTTTATGTTGGATCTTCCTTCTAAGATAAAACCCTACAAGTTCTTCATCAGTGGGATGAAATCTGAACCCTGGAAGCATAACCTCATCAATCGTATCGATGTCGCTTACGTCTTGGTGATCCATATGTTCTTGTTGAGATCAAGAAAGAAATGTTTGGATCTCAAAGTGTTTGAGAGGTTGTTAATTAGACTATAGAAACTTAGCTAGCAAAGAGAGAAATATTAGGACAAGTGTGTGAATGAGTAATGAAGTGTGTTGAGTGAGCTAAAAGCATGCAACAATGTTATAAAGAGGCAAGCAGTTATTATGATGGAGCCAAGTTTTCAACACACTGATATGAAGCAATAAGCCCGAGGAGAGTCTGCCTCCGAAGGATCAGCCGTCTTTTCTGGTGACTATACCAATTAAGCTTGCTCCTTCTTAACACAAAGATTTGGAGATTACAGACCAAAAGTATATGGTTAGTTAATAATATCTATCAGAAAGTTTAGTAGATATAAACCCTTTGTTCAATGGGAGAGTACCAAGAAAATACTTCCAATAATAATACCAAGAAAAAGGCCCCAAGTCAATAAATATATATATTGAGTCTTCTCTAACATTTAGTGATTGTTATTAGGATACCCTTTGGTGTTTAGTCAAACTAAAAGCAACCACCTATGCTAGTCAAATTACCAAACTATCCAATTTTATGGACAACCTAATTGTCTCTATTAAATACTTTTATTATATATGTATTTGGTCATTGCATTAATAAGTTTATCAATAAGATGTTACTTGTGCAATCACATTATTTATCTTGACTAAAATGAATAGATATGGTCATTTCATTTTTAAGTTAACTCATGATCATTGTATGTAAAACATATTTTATATTATTTAATTCTTTTCAAGTGATTGAAACTGTGAAAATCCGTGTGTATAATAGTTACAAATGGCTTGAGTACCATATCATCTTAACAATTCTGATCTTTTTCTTGATTACACAAAGATCACTCACATTCTCACAGTATCATTTTACAAAATGTGAGTGGTGTTCTGCATTGGCTATGCATCCTCTATTCGATTTTAGTCATACATTTACAAAAAATATAGTAATCCCACAATACAAATACACAAGTGTTTTAGGTTAGTACAAGTGTATATTGGGAAAAAAGAAAGAAGGGTAGTCTTGTCATTATCGGCATTACTGTTAGTATTTGGCTTAACAAAGACTCAGGAAGCAAATGGTGTTAATTAATAATTACGAAAGTCCAAATTTAGGAATCTCAAGGACCTCCAAATCACCCCTCTCATTGAGATTAGTATATATCATAATGATCTGCATGTGTGTAATCGATTTTGAGAGATTAATTATTTAAGCTTCATGTGAAGACAAAGCAAGCTTCAAGTGCATGGTGTTTTTTAATGAATGTGTCTGAAAAAATGTTTTGGAAGTTTGGACCAGAGAGTAAATCCAAGGCAAAAGCTCAAAATTATATTCAGCTAGACTGACTAAAATGACTGACTCACTGACTGACTTTTTACAAGTCTCAGGATCCGAAAATGAAACTTCTTCTATTCCATTCCTGATCAAGCCTTCTATTCATTCCACTGACTTGTCAGATTCACAATACATATTTTGACTCATACTCCATATTAGTGTATTACTATTATTAACTTAATTATATATAATGGGGTTACTGATTATAAGGTCTATCAATGGACCACACATATATCTTTATTCATAATCCTATGAATCAAGATATTCTTCAAACCTAATCCCAGTTGACTATTTACTATTTCGGTACCACTTTGCCTAATCTCCCTATGAATTTACATTACTGCACTCTACTCAAAGTATTTTCAGATCAAAATTTTAGTTCTTCAAAAATTTTGCTGTACTTGATGGAACTCTTTTGGATTTTTTAAATAAAATATACAGTAGATGAAAATTCTACATACCTGCAGGTACAGCTTGAGATTAATGCAAACAAGTCAAGTTGAAAGAGTGGTGTTATACAATCCATCTATCTAATTAGGTTGGGTCTTGGTGTAAGAAGTCCCTCAGCCACATCCTAACAAATTTGAAGGCCATTTTAATTTATATATTATTGAGAGTGAAGATTTTCTGAAATGATGTCAAAATTACACCCCAAAATTTTCTTCTTTAGTTCAAAACAATCATTACAGACAATGAGTGTACTTTGAAAGAAGATTATAAATTTTGTTAACTTGTTTGTCTAAGTATTGTTTCTCTAACTAAAATGAACTTTTTATGTTTTAACATGTTTTTATAAAATTTAACTAGTTTCTATGTCATGATTTATAATCGTTAAAGATGATTATTTGGATTAATAATATCGAACAATATAAATACTATTTAAATTATTCATGTTTATTTAAAAACAAATATATATGAAAACGAGAGAATTCTAAATAAGTTCAGGTAATATACATCTTAATTTGTAGTAACCATTTGTATTTTAGTATGACAATACAAAAATCGCTTGAAGCTACACCCCTCCACCTCTTTCTATACCAAGACCAAAGTTTATTAAGCACTACATTGTTGGAGGATTTGACAACGACAGAAATTAGTACTTGCTTTAGTCCCTTACCTAAACCCTACATAACTTTTTTTAGTTAAAAATATCCGAGTTAGTACACTAAATGTATCTGAATTTTACGGTAGGGTTTAACCCTTTCTAAAAATTAATATGAAATATATTTAAGATTCAAAAGATCTATTTTTAATTTACATGCCAAGTTAAAAATTATTCATCATAAAAGTTTAAATAATAAAGTATTATGCAATAACATATAAATTAGATAACATCTCTCCTTGTAAGTTGGATAATCATCTTACATTAAATGTATTTTAGTGATGATGATGATTCAACTTATTGATAATCACGAAACCACCACATTAATCTTTATAGGAAAAAAATGGCTAAAAGAAAATTGGTAATTAAACTCTACAACTCACCTGATTCGGGTACTATCTAATGGTAACACGATAGGATCATAATTTGAACCCTTTTGTATTGAATGAGTAAGATACACATCCCAGTATTAAATGCGATGACAATGACATTCCTATGACATTATCATCACATCCCGATTACATGAGCATATTACTTTTATCACTATGGTTGATGCTCGTCCCATGCCTTTTACGTATTGATCACGTATGTTGCAAATGTATCAATGTAGAATAAATTTAAATCACGAAAACATATGATCATCAATATATTTTCTATTTGTTCAACATTTTGTTGGAGCTCATGTTGTCTCAATGCTAGCTCTTGCTATTTTAAAAGTCGGTTGCAATAAGGAACATACTATTGGATCTATTTTTACATCAAGTATTTCAAAAGTCATCTCATATATGCCTTAAACTTTCTCTTCAACCGATAGTAATAATCTATATGCATTGCTTTATTAAAATCATAAATATATTTTTATTTTTGATTTAGATCTGCTATATAAAATTGTCACTTCTCGGTCAAATTACAATTGTTCGTTACTAATTTTCTATTTTTTAATGGATTTGGAATATCATTATTGAAAATGTTGTCAACATTTTTTTTTTTTGTTTAATTAAATTTGTTAAGCACGATTTCAGGGTTCTACACTGAGAAAGTATCAATCTCAAAATATAATATTTTAACAAAATTGATGTATTGAGTTTAGGTATGTCACTTCAAATATGGTTACACACGTGGATATAGTAATTAATTTATAAAGTTTAACGGCATCGTGATTAGCGCATTGTATTATTTATAGTATTTTATAATGCAATTTAATTCAGATTTTAGTTCAATTCAGAAAATTATAAATGAAAGAGAATTTATGATATGTATCGATAATTAAAGTTCGAAAAGATTAATTTCAAGTAATAGCTCGCTTATATACATTGTAATTGAAAAAAGTAAGAGGGATTGAAAAAAGTAAGAGGATACATAATTAATCAGACGAATTTTGAACCCAAAGTGGGCAATTAAGCTTTTTCTAATGCATAAACGTACACTTGGTTAATTAATATACTTTTAAAATTCAGACTGTGTTCTCTTCAACTGAGATTTACTGAACTGAATTGAACTGGAGTGGATTGAACTGAACTGACATAAGGTATAAATTATAATGAAGCCGAGTTGAGCTGGACTGGACTGGACTGAACTGAAGTGATTTTCAGTTGAAGAGTTGTGTTCTCTTCAATTGAAAATTACTTATGTTCAGTTCAGTCCAGTCCAGTCCATCTTAGGTCTTATTCTCTTCAACTGAGATTTATGTTGTTTTCTCTTCAACTGAGATTTATTGAACTAAACTGAAGTAAGACTGTGTTCTCTTCAACTGAGATTTATTGAACTAAACTGAAGTAAGACTGTGTTCTCTTCAACTGAAATTCACTTCAGTTCAGTTCAGTCTTTCAGTTTAATTCAGCTCAGCTTAGTTATAATTTATACCTTACTTCAGTTCAGTTCAGTTCAGTTCAATCCAGTCCAGTTCAGTTCAGTCCAATTCATTCCAGTTCAGTTTAGTAAATCTCAGTTGAAGAGAACACAATCTAAGGTATAAATTATAACTAAGCCGAGTTGAACTGAACTGAACTGCACTATTGGACTGAACTGGACTGAACTGAACTGAACTGAAGTGATGTTCAGTTGAAGACAACACAACCTTATTGAACTGAACTGGACTGAATTGAACTGAACTGAAGTAAGTTATAAATTATAATTAAGTCGAGCTGAACTAAACTGGATTGAACTGAATTTAACTGAATTGATTTTCAACTTAAGAGAACACAGCCTTAGTTATAATTTATATTTGACTTCAATTCAGTTCAGTTCAATTAAATTCAGTTTAGTTCAGTTTAGTTCAGTTTAATAAATTTGAATGAAAGAGAATATAACATAAGTGTATAAGTATGAATGGTGATCTGAGTTATGGGAGACAGAACATAAGTCAATTATGTATGTATCTTGGACAATGCATCCATTTTTGGAAATCCAAGCATGGATTTCCTCAAAATTTTATTGCATCTCGTAAAGCAATTATAAGTCCATGCTAAAACTTCGAATTTCTTGCAATCCCACTTCGAAATGCTATAAATAAAATGCGAGCAAGTACAGTGCTACTACTTGTGAAAGACAAATTAATGTAATTAAATAGATGAAGTAAACTTGTACATAATTAATTACTCCAGTAAATATATGGAATAGTAGTATAGTACTAGTTTAATTGGTTTGAGGTAGTACCAAAGTTTTACCAACAATGTCTTGAATGTGGAAGGCAAGAAGATCGAGTAGTCAGCAATTAATGAATGAGTTGAGAGTCAAATGCAATGTAATAAACTTAAACATTGGGACTTCGAATTGTAGTGAGAAATAGCAAACTCCAAAAACCTAACCCTCGTTTGGAGCCTTTCTTGTCTCTTGTTTAATTTGTTTGACCTTGGTTTTGCCACTCAAATGTACGTGTACTCTGAAAATTTGTGCACTCTATAGATTACTGTACTACTAGTAGTTACTACTTCAATTCAATTCGATCTTCAAAACTCAAACTCAAACTCAAACCTCCTTCATACCCAAGTATCCTAGGCCTACAGTTTCACACATGTTCTAATGCATTCTACTAATGATACTATAGCTAGCTAGTACTAGCAGTAGCAGAAAAACCAAGAATCTAGCTGGTAACGGCCTTGAAGATTAATTCAAGTGATACTATATAAACATGGCATGCGTTTGATATTAATTTCGACGAAGAACATTAGAGTTTTACTAGTATGAGTAGTATCATTGACACGCAGTAAAATCATTGTGCATATATTATGTTGCTTAATTGTTTTCGTTAATCCAATGTATACCATGTACAATTAAACATCTAAGGGATCGACATATATTCTTGAGTTTTCGGAGATGACAGGTCTCCCACGATGCACCATTTATTCACAATAAGTATATGATTCACGTATACGGGTCCCACATTCTTGGTGAGTGGGATGCACCGGAAGAAGATCTAGCATCAAATAAACTTATTCTTAAGCGTTCTCATTTTGTTCTATTCCCTTTTTTGTTTCAATTATTTTGTTACTTCTACCTTGTGCAGTCACCACTCACCAACTATTTTTATAGTAATAAATGATTTGTTTTTTAAAATTGAATATATGCATATTTTTACATTATCCGTCCGGATTACAAATTAATAATAAATTAACAAACTAAACACAAGATTCCATTCAGATAACTAGCACTCTATTTCAGAGAAAGTCTCATTATCAATGGAGCTCGAACTCATCACATCACACTTGTAGCTCCTGATTCCTTACCAACCACCTTATAACTCTCTAATAAATGATCTTGTTTGGTTAGGATAATAGTATAAATAGTTGGATTTACCGAGTTGTTCACTGTTTCAACCAATGGAAATGGAAGCCTCTGGATTTTGAAGTGCATTAAGATGAGATGAATAGAGAATTGGATAAGTCACAAGTCTAAAAATATATCAGGTGGGTGTGTCAAACAACGTCGCGAATTGGATGTATATGACATTTTAAACATATGATATATTCAAGATAATTATACTTTTATAAATCTCACACCAAAAAGTTATTATGGAGATAGTAAAATGAAAGAAATTAACACCAGAGCTAAAAGTTTCTTGAGATTTTTATAAAATATACTACTATGTTTTACCCAGTACCCCATTTTGATTAATCCCCAAGGCAATTTTTTGCATGTTTTGGGATATTGCCCAGATTTATGATTCTAATTTACAGTTTAAGTAAGGCATTTTGGATTGTAATTAGGCCCACTTTAAAAATTAATGTAATGCATTTGAATTCAAAGAAACAGTGAATAGGCCCAGTATGTTTGGGCTCATACATCAATCAAGCCAGG
Source organism: Plantago elongata (assembly GCA_036897095.1). Classification (NCBI taxonomy): domain Eukaryota; kingdom Viridiplantae; phylum Streptophyta; class Magnoliopsida; order Lamiales; family Plantaginaceae; genus Plantago; species Plantago elongata. Next base: position 18,227 of record JAYMSP010003547.1, read on the forward strand.
ATTAATTCGCCAAGTTGCCACCTATTAACCCATTTCGTTAATGGACTAGAAGTTTGGAACCTAATTGGTGGAACCTGATTGGTCATTGATTAAAATCAATGTCCAACATGTTGCGTTAAGTTTTTTTTTTCTTTTTAAAGGTAACTAAGTAGATTAATACGGATTTAGTCTGATACTATTAGATTCTTTAACTAGTACATTACAGAGCCACGCATGATTAATATCCTAAATAAAGTGCAACACAAGAATTATTACAATCCAAAATAGAGTTTTTGTTTCCAAAAGTTATGTTCCTTCCATTGCCAATGCACCCGCCGCGGAATTCTCTTCGCGGTAAACAAATTTGATTGAAGCTTTTTCCTTCCGGTGCAAGTAAGGATAATTTACAATGACACTATTCCTTATAATATTTGAAAATGTCAAATTAACATTCAAAAGTAAAAGTGGTTAAGGGAAAAAATATGACGGCAATTCTGAAATTCAAACCTAAAACATGATTGATATTGCATTTTAACATTAAATGGTGCATTTTTCCCCCTTTTTTGAGAATAACATAAGTACTTTTTTTTTATATAATAACCAAACAAAGCCAGAGGCAGTTCAAACAATCAACTAGAGATTCCCTGTGGTAAAGCACCAATCCCTTCACTGTTACAAGATATATTGTTTGAGAGATGGTGTGCAAGAGTATTTAATCTGTCTGGAACCCTCAAACTCTATGGTACTGCAATATCAGTATTACATTAATAATAAACTCTACCAAATTTTCTATCTCCAATCTTGAGACTTTGTCATACTCATTTTTCTTTTTCTTTACTTATTTCATTTTAAACCATACTATTCTTTTGTCTTTTCTCTTAAAACTAAATAATTTAAACTTCTTATTTATTTTTATTTTGTTAATTAATTAAAATAATATAATATTAGAATTTAAATTATAAGATTAAAAAATAAACGACACAATACTAATAATTTTCCTTGATCATGGAAGAATTTTGTCGATGAGAGAATACGTTCAACCGATCCAATTTGGTGTGTGACGTTGCAAAATACAAACAAGAAAATTAAAACCAATACAATAAATCAAGAAAATGAAAAATAAAA
>JAYMSP010003548.1:0-19330 GCA_036897095.1 Plantago elongata
AAGCAGGTTGATAGCACATGAAAGGTGCCAGATTCACAGTACTAAAACAGTAACTGTCTTGGGCTAGACCGAACTGATAAGGTATCGGTCAAACAAACAAGTAGTGGCGTGACCGCGCGTGAGTTGCTTTTATGATGGTCATGACTCATCGCAACACACTAATTAAACCGTTTGAATAGTCCGAACAAGTAGCGGCGTGACCGCGCGGGAATCGCTTTTATGATGGTCGTGACTCATCGCAACACACATTTTTTACCGTTTGAATAGTCCGAACAGGCAGGCAGGAGCCCGAAAGAATAGCGTTGCAGACCGCTTTAAATGGGTTGTCAAACAAGTCGACCAGGACGGTTTCCCAAATTTTTCGAAAACAGTGTGTGGTTGCTTTTTCAGGAAAACAGTTTTCGTGCAATGCAGTTCATGTGGATCAGTAACAGGATCAATAAAATGGACTCGGGGTACAGTATTAATCAGTAATTGGAATAATAAAATATCAAGTCAATACAGGTAAGGTATCCTAAGTACATGTTATCTACAGTTATACAGTTAGCAATCTATATCGGTAAACGCGTCGAAGTCAGTCGGTCGTCGTCGGGTGGCCGCAGTCAGGGTTAGACAATCAGGCACATAAACAGGAACAGGTATGAAAGTGCAAGGAACAGTATCAACTTTTCCAGGGCCCGGTGCCGAAAGCTCGTAATCACTCACCGTGGATATCTTGCAAGTTAAGCGACTTCGTAATTCCTGATAAATAAACGAACAATACTACTTAATTCCAACGCTAAATAATTTAGAAGATTCCCGACAATTTTCTCAAAACGGTTTAATTGACGACGTCTAAGTATATCATTTCACAAGTCCTATGATGTAGGCAAAATTAACGTAATATCCGACTGTTATACTTACTACAGAATCTACGACACTTTATTTAGTTAAATAATCGACGTTTTCGACAAAACTCAACTTTTAATCTTAAATACTTTCCTGAAATTATTTATTTCCTATGAAAACCGTTAATTTGACATATTATTTTGTTTTCTGAAATTAAATTCGGTATATGACTTCTAACAGAAAAAATTCAGACAACAGACGGCAAGTCTGTCTCAGTATATTTTTCAAACCTATAACATCAATTGGCCAGTTAACTATGCCTCAGCAGATCAATATAACATGCAGTATATCATACTATAGCCTATATTCGATAGCCAGCCGATATCTATTTACAACTATATAATTTATCAACACAGTATAGCAAAAAATTCAGATGCAATCCGCAACCTGCGGTAACTAACCTACCGTCGACGACCAGTCGACACTATATTTAATTCAGTCACGCAATATACAGTATACAATAGTACTAGCTACTCGATGTAATTTACGGTTAAATAATTTAAACATCATAACGATATAATTTATTTCCCCCAAAATTCGATAATAAACGAGAAAGAGGCGACAATAACCGAGCAGAGTGCGAGCGCGCGAGTAGAAGAAAATCGAGCAGGATCAGTGATCGAGGTGATGGTGACGGGGCGGCGAGAGGCTGCAATTAATTACAACTCAATTTCCCGTTCCTTATTCGAGTAAAATCGAAAATTAAACGGGAGATTACCAGAATAATTTGGTCGAGTAAATGACGCTAATTCCGGCAATTGAGGGGCGGTTGAGGGTCGATGGCGCGGTGGCCAACGGCAGGTGGCGGTGATGGGTGGCGGAGAGCGGTGGTGGAAGAAGAAGAGTGGCGGTGGAGATGGTGAAATGCAGTGAGAAGGAGAAGAAATGGTGGTGTGGAGTGGAGAGGAAATGGCACAGAGTCCGGTATTTATAGGGGAGAGGCGCCGCCTCTTGGTCGGCCGGAGTTACCGCGGGATGCCGCGTGTCCGGGACACTCATCTGGCCGTGTTCCTTCCGTCGACACGTAGCCTCGACGTGTCTCTTCGCCGCGCCCTTCTTGCCACGCGTCCGTTCCTCTCTCTTCCGGCTGCCACGCGGTTCCACGCGTCTAGGGCAATCTGGTAATCTTCCACGGTGGCGGTCGGCGTCGCTTATCTTGGTGGAGAAGGAGCCGCCATTGTTGAACAAACGGGGAAGAAACTTTGAAGAAGAAGAAGAAGAGAGAAAGGACGAAAATGTCCACCGGGAAGAAGAAGGAAAAAGAAGGCAGGGGTATTCTGGTAATTCTGCCATTATATACACCTGGCTTCTTCTGGATCCCAAATGGCTCGTAAATAAAGCGTTAAAATTCTAAATTCGACTCAATATAACCAAGCAATATTTTCGCCCGTACAAAATAATAATTTTTATATTAAATCGACTCTCGAATACACGAGGAGTTTTGCGGTTCTTACATTCTACCCCACTTTAGGGAATTTGGTCCTCCAAATTCGACCTATCCTCGGTGAACAAGTAGGGGTACTTCTCCCGCATCTCAGCTTCTTTCTCCCAAGTGGCCTCTGCGAGGGTATGATTTTGCCAGAGAATCTTGACCAGAGGGATTTGCTTGTTCCTAAGCTCTTTCACTTGGGTGTCTAAGATTCGGAGAGGTTTCTCTTCATAGGTCAGGTTTTCCTCGAGTTTAACTTCAGTGGGTTGGAGAACATGCTCATGATCAGGGTGGCATTTCTTAAGTTGGGAGACGTGGAACACATTGTGGATTCCAGTAAGGTTCAGTGGTAGTGCCAGTTCATAGGTAACTGGTCCCACTCTCCGGGTTATCTCGAAAGGTCCAATCTAGCGGGATGCAAGTTTTCCTCCTTTTCCGATTCGCTTAATCCCCTTTCTCGGGGAAATCTTCAAGAACACTTGGTTTCCTTCTTCAAATTCCAAGTGTTTTCGTCGACGATCGGCGTAGAATTTTTGTCTGTCCTGAGCTGCTTTAATCCTTTGCCTAATCATCTGTACTTTCTCAATTGATTCCTGAACAATCTCAGGATGTATAGCCTTCTCTGCTCGAGTAGAGGTATTTTTCCTGTCCTCCATATCCCAATCCAATGGTGATCGGCATTTTCGACCATAAAGTGCCTCATATGGTGCCATATGAATTGAGGCTTGATAGCTGTTGTTGTAAGTGAGCTCGATTAATGGTAAATGCCTGATCCAGGTTCCTGGAAAATCCAAACTGCAGGACATGAGTAAATCTTCGAGAAATCAGATTGTCCTTTCCGACTGTCCATCAGTTTGTGGGTGAGCAACAGTACTGAAGTTTAGCTATGACCTAGACCTTTCTGTAATTGTTGCCATAGCCGGGAAGTAAGCTTTGGATTTCTGTTGTGACACTATGCTGACGGGGATTACATGTAATCGAACAATTTCCCGTATATAAAGTTCCGCCAACTTTTCTACGTTGTACTGCGACCCCACATGAATGAAATGCGCAGACTTAGTTAATCTATCTACGATCACCCAAAAACTGTCATATCCATGAATCTTTGGAAATCTGGTAACAAAATCCATGGTGATCTGGTCCCATTTCCAGCAAGGAATTGGCAATGGTTGCAACCATCCGGCTGGACGTTGGTTCTCAGCTTTTACCATCTGGCAAGTCAAACACTTATGCACATAGGCGACAATATCCCGTTTCATCCCATGCCACCAAAATTTTCCTTTGAGGTTGGCGTACATCTTGTTTCCTCCAGGATGAATGTTGTAGATGGTCCTATTCCCTTCATTGAGGATTCTATTCCTCAATTCCTTTGGAATCCATAGTCTTTCCTTGTACTGGAGTACTCCTTCGTCATCCAGTTGCAAGAGGGATTTCTTACCTTGTATTTCCGCCTTTAGTTTGTCGAAGGCTGGGTCCAACGGTTGGGAATCCTTGATTTGTTCATAAAGATCGGATCTTATAGCGAGACCACTATATCCAAGTCTCGGCTTTATTTGCAAAGCTCCTAATTGACTGCAGCTGGGACACTGTCTCTTTTTCGACTTAAGGCATCTGCTACTACGTTAGCTTTGCCTGACTGATACGTAATGGGGCAGTCATAATCTTCCAAGAACTCCATCCAACACCGTTGGCGCATATTGAGTTCCTTTTGAGTGAAAAGGTATTTTAAAAACTTTTGTGGTCTGTAACAATCTCGAAAGTCGCACCATACAGGTAATGTCTCCACTTGGCCAATGTGAAGATAATCGCTCCCAGTTCCAAATCATGTGTTGGATAGTTTTGCTCGTGAAGTTTCAACCTTCGAGAAGCGTAGGCAATCACCTTTCCTCGTTGTGTCAGCACACAACCATATCCTTCTCCTGATGCATCTGTATAAACTATGAAGTCTTCAGAGCCTTGCGGCAGAGTCAAAATTGGTGCCGAAGTCAATCTTTTCTTTAGCTCTTGGAAGCTCATCTCGCACTCTTTGGTCCATTCAAATTTGGCATTTTTGGCGGTGAGAAGATGCAGAAGCTTTGCAATCTTCGAAAAATCTTGAATGAACCGTTTGTAATATCCGGCCAATCCTAGAAAGCTTCTGACTTCGGTGGCTGTTTCAGGTTGTTTCCACGTTAATATGGCTTCAATCTTGTTCGAGTCAACCTCGAAACCTTCTCTAGATATCTTGTGTCCCAAGAATTTAACTTCAGATAGCCAAAATTCGCACTTAGTGAATTTAGCATACAACTTCTGTTGTCGCAGCGTCTAAAGTACCAATCTCAAGTGTTCGCCATGTTCTTCCCGATTTTTGGAAAAGACTAAGATATCGTCAATGAAAATGACGACAAACTTGTCCAAAAATGGTCGAAATGTTCGATGCATTAAATTCATGAAAGATGCAGGTGCATTCGTCAGACAGAAGGGCATCACTACAAACTCAAAATGCCAATAGCGGGTGTTAAAAGCTGTTTTTGAAATATCTTCCTCCCGGACCCTCAATTGATAGTATCCTTGTCTTAGATCCAGTTTTGAGTAGATCGAGGATCCTTGCAACAAGTCAAACAACTCGTCGATGTGAGATAGTGGGTACTTGTTCTTGACGGTCAGGTTATTCAGCCTTCGATAGTCTATGCACATCCTCAGTGTACCGTCCTTCTTTTTGACGAACAATACCGGAGCACCCCAGGGGGAACTACTCGGTCGAATGAATCCCTTTTCTAGTAGCTCTTGTAGTTGAGTCTTGAGTTCACGAAGCTCGGCTGGGGCCATTCGGTATGGTGTCCGAGACACAGGTTCCGCTCCAAGGAGGGTTTCTATAACAAACTCCACTTCACGATGTGGTGGTAGCGTGTTAAGTTCCTCTGGGAATACATCCAGAAATTCCCTTACAACCTTGACATTCTCGATTTTGGTTTGATCCAATGCGGGGTTGTCAAGTAGGCCAGGTAAGCTTGTCACCCATGCTTCAGGCATTTGATTGCTTTAGCCGCAGAGATTATTCGGGTTCGGGCAGGAGTGGGGGTTCCAAAGGTAAGTGTTTTTCCTAAGGAAACTTGACGATTTCGGCAGTCGATTATGGCATGATGCACATACAGCCAATCCATGCCTAATATTAAATCATGCATGTCTAACCGTATTTCTATCAAATCTGCGGGATAACTTTTACCCAGATACTCTACCTCGCAGTTAGTGTAAACCCTATATGATATTACACTACTGCCAAAAAGGGATTCAATATCAAAATAATATGCTAACTTAGCAGGAGTAATATTTAGCTTCCTAGCATACTGGGCAGCAATGAAAGAATGCGTTGCTCCACTATCAAATAAAGCTATACCAGGGAGGGATGCAATGGAAATCGTACCTTCAATATCATTCTTCTCCTTCTTCTTCACATCAAGTATCATTCTTCTTCTGTATTACATTATAATTAATAGTACGATGTAATTAATATTTTTACGATAATATAAATTCTTAATTTATAATTTTTACAATAAAAGTTATAAATTGATAGTTCACATGCCAGTAACGTGTGCTATATTTTTTTTAGTATTAATTAAAATATAAATAAGTTGTGTGCAATATAAAATTATTGTGAATGATGAACATGTCAATATAGAAGAATAATAATTAAAAATAAAAATTGACTCGAGCAGACTTTTCAAGGGGCAAATTATGTCTGAGGCGAACTTGTTGATTTATTGTATTAAAAAAAATTAAACTAATAAAAAAACTTAAGCAACACGAGAAGTTTGCACAAACTTTCTCCATTGCACATTATATCCAAGGCAAACTTTGCTAGCAACAAACTGTGCAGTGGCAAACTTTGCCAGCAATAAAAACCTTGGCAGTGGCACATGCCGTTGACAAACTTTGCCAGTGACACTGGCAAACTATGCCAGTGGCAAATTATACTAGGGGCAAAACTTTGTTTATTTATTTTTTACACCGACATAGTTTGGCTGTGGCAAACTTTGCCGGTGACAAATTATAAATGCCAAAACAAACTTTGTCGGTGGCAAACTTTGTCAGTGCTACACTGTGCCGATGGCAAACTTTGTCGTTGGCAAATTATATCGGGTCAAACTTTGCCAGTGCCACACTGTGTCGGTGGCAAACTTTGCCGGTGCTACACTGTGCCGGTGGCAAACTTTGTCGTTGGCAAATTATACCCCGTCAAACTTTGCCAGTGCCACACTGTGTCGGTGGCAAACTTTGCCGTTGGCAAGTTATACTCAGTCAAACTTTGTTAATATACCGGCATATATAGTTTGTCCGTGGCAAACTTTACCAGTGGCAAATTATAAATGCCCAAGATAAACTTTGTTGTGGCAAACTATGGCGTTGACAAACTTTGTCAGTGGCACAATGTGCCGGTGACAAATTAATTATGCCGATGGCAAGCTATACTCAGTGTAAATTTTGTTGATTTGTTAATTTCACTGGCATAGTTTGCCCGTGCCAAACTTTGCCTGTGACAATTATGCCCAAGACAAACTTTGTTGGTCAATAGCAAATTATGTCCAAGATAAATTTTGTTGATTTATCATATTATTTATTTTATTTATTTCATAAATTATATTTTAGTTTTAATTTTTAATTTTTATATTTTTAATTTGACGATTTTTGGTAATTTGCAATACATAATATGTTTGAAAAATAAGAAGGGTGACAAAAAACTCATAATGAATAAGTACAAAATAAGTTATGGGTGTGGATTAAGTACAACACAATATACAAGGATATTTGTATATGATTGTCGTAATTTAATCTTAGTAATCAAATGTATAATATGAATTGTAAAATTAATAACATAATTACTTTGGTGACCTTTTAGAAAGAAATGTAACTTGATAGGAAGTTCGATATTTATTAATGTCTTAGAGTGAAAAATTACGGATGACTATTTGGTAAATAATCATATTTTCGTTCTCCTTTTTCCTTTCATGTGTTTGACTAGTATGAAAATTGACAAGCAACAACTTGAGAATAGTTGAGGCAGATGCTTTTGAACTGAACAATGCTATGCTTGTAAATGGATGTGCTAATTTCTAAATGGTCCATGGAAAAGCACCGATTTAAGATCAAAATAGTGGTCACCGGCCAAAACAAAAACAAAAAAAAAGAATTGTAACACGAGGTGGAGTTCTATCTAATGTACACTTCACATTAACTAATAATTAAAGTGGACACTTTAGTGAACTATAGCGCATTAAGCTGGATTTGATTAAGGTTTTGTGCTCACTTTTTACCAGAAAATATCCACCTGATCGAACACAACGGACTTGATAGCTACGTACCGTGGTATTCTTCCAAGATAACACGCATCACAAAAGTACCCTGAATAATCTGATTCAGAGCACGCAACAAAAGTCCCAAAGCGTGTTGGAGTTATACTTTTAGGCTTCGTTTGGTTCTCCTGGGGCTGGCTTTCATTTTGAACTCAACAACACAAAATCGAATTTGACATATTTGGCTTTAAGTAGGGGCAACTTGAACTTTAATTCCAATTTGGACCATTATGAGTGTTGGCTTTAGTTTTGCTTTGGTCTATCAAGCCTAAGGCATGTTGTTTGGTGGTAGCGAGCTGAACATGTTTGACATTCATGCCTGATGATAGAATTATACATGTCGAATTCCAACTCTGATACATAAAGATTCAATTTGTATTGATTTCAATATACATAGTACGTGTATATGAGTGTTTTTCATGCAAAAAAGTGATATCTATTATTTTTCAGCTGATTCCCCTATTTGTACATGTTATTCTAATGCAAAATTGAGTTCATGTGAAGATTTGAGTCTGATTTTGATGCAAAATTGTTTTGACAGATGAAACTACAAGTGAAATGACTATATGTGTGCACTATGGTGGTAATTTTGTGGTAGATAGTGTGACAATCAAGAATAAATATTTGGGTAGTAAACTAGCAAAATATGCCATTTTTGCTAAGGAGGCTTTGAATATGAATCATTTGCATGCTTTTGCTGATTTGTCCAACGCTGAATCTGTTAGGAAGTTTTACTACTACTGAAAGGCTGTCTTTATAGGATTGATGGATGATTTTGAGGTAAGTAGCCATGTAATAGATAACCTTGAGAGAAGAGAATGTAGTATGTGGATTGAGAGTGTTATGAAAGAAGAAAATGATCAGGAGAAGTTCACTGCTAGGGATAAGGGTAAGCAAAAGGTAGGTGAAGAAATGAGTGGTTATGATTATATGGAAGGCAGGCTGGGACATGGTGGTTATAGCAAAGAGAATAGTGAGCCTAAGAAGACAATGGTTCTGTCTAGTTCTAATGATGATAGCAGTGAGGATTCTGAGTCTGATGTAGTAGTAGCTAGCTCTGAGGATGTTAATTCTGCACTTGATCTGATAACGAGGATGAGGTGAGGAATCTTTATAGGCCAGCTAGAATAGTGCATAAAGCTCATGCTTATGAGCCTAAGTTTGATTTGAGGATGATTTTTTTCAATAGCAAAAATGACTTTAGGAGGGCTATTTGCATCACATTGGGCTATCACTTTAAGAAATGTAAAGGTGGTGAAGAATGACAAGATTATGATTTCTGTCAAGTGTGGAGGGATTAGCTGCCAATGGAGAGTGCATTGTCACAAGGTGAAAGATGGGACTGGTTTTCAGGTGCATATATAATGTGCAGAGCATGATTGTAGATTGACACAAACAGTAGGCTATGTGAAGAGTTCATGGCTTGCAAATAGGTTCCTTCGCAAATTCAAGATAGATCCAGATAGAAATATCAAGGTATTTGTTCTTGAGGTTCTTAATGAGACATGGTTGTCCATCTCTACATTTCAGGCTTACAGAGCAAGAATGTTAGTCATGTCAATCTTGGAAGGTCCACCAGATACTCAATATGTCAAATTATGGGATTATGCTGAGGAATTGAGATCAAGGAATCCAGATTCTACTGTGGTGGTTGATGTTGACAGAGTCACACATGAGTTTAGACATTTCTATGTCTGCTTTAAGGCATTGGAAGAAGGATTTCTGACTAGATATAGGCCTCTAATTGGAGTTGATGGTTGCCACTTGAAAGGTCCACATGAGGGAGTTTTGTTGACAGCATTTGGGATTGATCCCAACAATAAACTATTTCCTATTGCTTATGTTGTGGTATCAGATGAAACTGGGGAAAGCTGGACTTGGTTTCTATCACTCTTGAAAGCTAACTTGAACATAGCTGATCCTTCAAAGTTCACAATGATGTCTGACAAACAGAAGGGGTTGCAGATATATTCCCTGGGGCTAAACAAAGATTTCGTGTTAGACACTTGTTGAAGAAATTCTGGAGTGCAGGGTTTAGAGGAGATGCATACAAATATGCATTATTCAGGGATAAAAATGCTTCTAGTGAAGGTCAATTCATGATTGCAATGACTAATATGAGAAATCTCAATGATAGAGCTAGCATATGACTGGTTGCAAAACAAGCCACCTGAACAATGGAATAAGAGTGGATTTGATACTTATCCTAGGTGTTATGTGACCATGAACAACAACTGTGAGATCTTCAGCAAGATGATACTGTGCTTGAATGGATCCGAGAAATCTTGATGCAGAGGATGCAAGAGATGAGGGACTATGCTGAAAAGAAATGGAAAGGACCTTGGTGTCCTAAACCAAGAGCATTGATAGAAAAGAGCATGAATAGGGTGAGGGATTGCATATCTAGGAAATCAGATGCAATAAATTGGGAGATACTTGGATTTGATGGTTCTAGAGGCATATACTTGCACCTGTAGGAGGTGGCAACTAAGTGGTATCCCATGCAAGCATGCTCTTGTTGCTATTAGTCAGTCAAAACTAGACTATAATGATTTTGTCAACACTTGTTACATTTCTGAGGTGCACAAGCAAGTCTATTTTGGCACTGTATATGGGATTAATCATTAAGAGTTGCGGCGTGAGACATTTTATATACCCCCATTGCCACCAAAAAGTTGAAGAAAAGGGGCAGGCCACAAACTGCTAGAAGAAGGGGAGAGGATGAACCATCAGACAAGAGAAAGAAGGGTAGGAAAGCATGGATAAGCAAGAGAAATCAAACTACAATTCATTGTAGTTACTGTGGTAAAGAAGGACACGATTACAAGTTTTGCAAGAGGAGAGGAACCTCATGATGACATTCATCCTAATGTTGATCCTGTTGATCTAGGAGATGGTGATGCTGGTAGTGATGCATCTCCAACAATTGCTCAGATCTAAGAAGAGGAAGGGATATAAGGTAGCAGTTATGCAATTTGCCCTGTTTCTAGTGTTATAGTGTTATTTATTGATCTTATATGTGTTCCAGGCTGCTTATTGCTCTTTGTTGTTCTTATTGTAGCCTAAACCTAGAGAAATAATCACAGACTTCACCCCTTGATGAACCTGAAGAAACAAAATTTCAAGTATTAATTTAGTTCAATTTTTGACATTTTTGTAGTTAATTTTTAGTTTACTTGCAGTTTTTAAGTGTTGTTATGATGTTATTGTTGTGCAGGATGATGCACCACTAGGAATACAACTGTCACAGTCCCAGAGAGAATATGTGGAAGGCCCAAGCAATCATCAACAAATTCTAATGGGTAAATCTGCATTTTCTAGACTCTCTCAAGCACACGTCAATATTATTTCTGGTTTTGTTGCTCAAGATGTTGCTCAGTCACAAAGAGATGCTGAAATTGGACCTGCTTTTGTGAGTGGTGGAAATAAATATGTGTCCTTGGAGAATTTGGGTTCTACTGTGGCAGAAGTAAACAAGAACAAGAAGAAGAAACTTTCAAAAGCCAAGAACAAGAAGTGATTTATGTGTCTCAATGGCATTTGCTTTTGTCCCATCTCATATTTTATTTTTTTGTGACTCAGTTATGGAATTATTTTTATTACATTTGGACTTGGTGTCATTTCTAGGATTGAACATGCCTAGCTACTTAAATTCAGATGTCAACACTCAGTTTTTCAATTTTCAGAAGAGTTATTCATGATAATTATCTTTGAAATTTTTATATGGTGCATTCTCTTCAATATTGGCTACTACAAGTCACTTATTTCAGTCTAATTGTTTGTGAAGTTTCAGAATTTGTGTTCAGTCTATAGATCTGCATATAGATCTGCAAATTGACTAGTGTATCTAAAATTTTCAATTTACAGGTATTTTTTTTAGTCCTTTTTTGTACTGTTCAGATATTACCAATATCTGAACGTTATATCTTCACCTTTTTCTGCAAAAATGTAACTACCTATAACAATTTATCTCGGCAATAACAAAGCGCATGAACCAAGAGTCAAATTCTGAAAAGAGGCAAATTCAACCCCTCAAATTCACTCACCAATTGGATTCATTTCACTTTCCACCCCTCTTAATTACATTTAACTTACCTTCTGATCAATGAACTAATTCAAATCTAACCCTATCAACTACCACAAATTTACCTATAAATAACCCCTCATTTTTCATCAATAATCACACAAAACACTTAAGCAATTAATCTACATAACAAAGTCAGAAAAGTAGAAGCTTTGATGGACGAGAGGCTAGAGTGGTGGATTACCCATGGTGTTAGGTATGAGGATGCAACAGGGAACATGCTCATCAGGCCTACACTGGAGGAGAAGTTCAGGCACTTGAAGAGGTTCTGTCAGCAAGAGGATCACTTCAATGATGATTTGGTGAAGGCTCCTGACATATATTCCATCCTCAAGCTGATGGAGGTCATGCACAAGGAGCTAGGCTGGAGGGGTTGACGCATGAAATCATCCTTGACATTGAGAAACACTATGCTCTTGCAAGTCCAGACCCCAACATGGACTGGACCTATCCAGTCCAGTGTGAACTCCATGTGGATGAGCTCATGCAGGAGTTCAACATTTTGCCTTGAAGACCCTCTACCATGCCCTATCTATCTGCCCTATGTAATGCATTCTTATTTTCCTTTGCAATAATAGAATGCTTTTTTATATTTAACAAGTTAATAGCCCGTCGATACTTGACGGGGCATGAAAACAATACTTAAAATAAGAAACGAATATATTGTATGATATATGTTTTTTGTAACTACATGCCCATATGAAATATTATAACGACAATAAAATTCTTATGTTTTCATAGCAAATTGAAAGAAATATCCCACTTTTTCCTTTCCATTATGTTTGTTTGAAGTTAATGAATACGTCGCATCATATGTTTTTACATCTTCGTTGCATATAAATACAATTAATCTCTTTATCCTCACAATCTATAGAGAGAAAATCCAAAACATCACGTTTGAATACGGGTGAGGGTGTAGGGTCGACTTGTGCGAGAGATGTCCCAGGATTTTTATTTATAGTCATAGTAAAATAGTAGATAATATCATTGACTATCGTCTATCAAAATTGACTAACGTCTATCAAAATTGATGATCTCATATGTTTCCAAAGACTCTTGTTTTATAGTCATAGTAAAATAGATGATATTATTGACTATCATCTATCAAAATTGATAGGAAACTTGTCGAATGGGTACGTGAAAAAAAGTAAAATTAAGAAAAAAATATCATATAATAAAATGTCGAAGTTAATGAATAGGTCGTGTCATGTGATTTAACATCTTCGGCGCATATAAATACATTGAATTAGTTTCTCCTCGCAATCTAGAGAGAGAATATGTAATTCATCATGTTTGAATACATGTGAGGGGTAGAGTCGACCTGTGCGAGAGATTGTTCAGTATTATCAAACTTGATAAGGAAGTAATATATCTCCTCTAGCATGCAAGTCGAAACACAACATCCTAATAAAAGTCTTACGGGTACCACTATAGCCGTATAAAAAGAATACACTACATCTACCCTCATCAACTGCATCCATAATGTTATAGTAAATTTTACGTTGCTCGTCAGTCAAACATGGGTACAATCCGTTGAATTCTGATCTCATGGCATCTTTGTAGTATGAGATCTCATCAACTGTAAATTGATTCGTGGCATTGTGAGTTATAAATTCATTTGGAATTAACATAGACTCCAACAATTCAACTCTTTCACTGTAATACCCAACGTCCCACATCGCTTGTGAGTGGAAGGGATGAAGGGTATCTATGTAGACCACCACTCTCCTATGGTATGAGGCCTTTTGGGGAAACCCAAAACCAAATTCGTACTAGGCTCTGGCCCAAAGCGGACAATATCATACCAAGTTGTGGGACTGTCATGTGTAACCTTGCCGGTCCAACGGGCCAGGTCTCGGTCCATTAGTGGTCGGGTCGTTACAAATGGTATCAGAGGGGGACTATCCAGAATTGCGGGAGCTAAGTGTCATGCGAGGCTAAGTGCTACACTGTATGGGCTGTGGGAGCCACCTCTTGGGCCCGTAGGCGGGAACTAAGTGCCATGCGAGGCTAAGTGCTACACTGTATGGGCTGTGGGAGCCACCTCTTGGGCCCGTAGGCGTGAACTAAGTGCCATGCGAGGCTAAGTGCTACACTGTATGGGCTGTGGGAGCCACCTCTTGGGCCCGTAGACGCCACCTCTAGAATCCTGCACAGATGATTGGTCCCAGGACAACCCCCAAGAAAACTCGACGCCCTCGTCGAGAGTTTAAGGGGATTAGATTGTTATACCCAACATCCCACATCGCTTGTGAGTGGAAGGGATGAAGGGTATATATGTAGACCACCACTCTCCTATGGTAGAGGCCTTTTGGGGAAACCCAAAAACAAATCCGTACAGGGCTCCCGCCCAAAGCGGACAATATCATGTGGTGGGACAGTCATACGTAACCTTGTCGGCTCAACGGGCCAAGTCTCGACCCATTAGTGGTCGGGTCGTTACAAATGGTATCAGAGTAATTTTTAAAAATCGAGAAAAGTACCGAAAATATAGAATAATTTTTAAAAAGACAAGGGCGTTAAAATCGATAACAGAAATAAAGTTTAAAAACTTTGAGAAGCTAATGATCGAAGATTTGCACAAAACAGACCATTTTCAAAAGCAATGGAATAAAAGTACGAATTTTTACAAGCTATAAGTTACTAAATCACATATGACACCCACTTTCACTCAAGTTGTTGAACTTCTACCCGACTCAGTCCTCCACTAAACTCCGGAATCTACAAGGAAGAAAAACAAAAGAGTGTGAGATAAAAGTGGTGTTCGTGTGGGACAGTGGCAATTAAAATATCAATAAGAAATTCATAACATAGCCGAATATACAATCATATCATATAGCAAATCAATCAGAACAGTACAATCAGTCATTTGTTGGTGCAGTCAAGTTTATAACCCCATTCCAAGCCCTTATCGCTCCAGACAGAGAATGAATCTGACAACAGACAGACGATACCCTGCCATGGTACAGGGGTGAAACACTACTACTCCCAAGACCTCGGCGGATTTTCTGCCTCGCACCTTGGGATAGTAAGCAGAGGAACCTAATGAATAAACTCGACAGACACAGCTGTCCAAGCTATCCATTCGAAAACCTCCACCACAATTTCGCACAATTCGTTCATTCGTTCAGTCAATCAGTCAAATCAATCAATCAATCAATAATATATAGATATATGTGTCGAATCAATCTTTCGTGCATAAATCAAGTTTCAGTTGAAGCATGTGAAAGTAGCTTCAATGCAATATATAAAAGAGCATGAGTTGGAAATATCTTTGATGCAATACGTATATATACATGCAAGTACTTCTAGGTTTTCGAAATCGGTTTTAAGAACATTCACCTTCAATAACTTCTTGCAATTTACAGAGTATGAAGTTCCAAGTAAAAATCATGCTGAGGAATATGAAAATAGGATGCTTGTATATAACGGGGTCGACACAAACAAGACGTACAACTTGCAAGGGTCTCAACGGTATTAGGTGTAATATTTGGTGAAAATTTTGCTAGGTTTCGGATTCAAAAAGAGCTCTGTCTAATTTGATACATGTAACGATGGCTTGCTGGATTATAATCAAGAAGATGGGTAGAGCTTTGATGAGATAAACAACATGAACAGAACGTGAAAAAAAGTGCAAGAGGCAGCAAAGAAAGAAAGAGGTAGTAGATATTGGGAGAGGCTTTAGAGCTTTGTGTATTAGAATTGTGGTGATTATATAAACAACCAGCAAAGAAGAAGAACGAGTGAGAAAATAAAGAAGTCTAAGAGGAGGAGGACTCTATAATTACAAGGGAAACTAATTAATTACTAATTAACCAATTAGCAACTAATTAATAAAAATTATTATAACAAATCCGGAAAAATAAACACATAATCATAATAAATTATTTACTCAAAAATACGGGGTTTCACATTCATCGGTTTGATCCCTAAATTCACATATAAGAAACAAGTAGAACAATAATTTCTTAGCATGCGAATAAGTAATACCAATTACCAAACCGAACATTCACATATTGAGAAGCACATGCAAATAACAATCATATAATATGCGAAAAATTAAAATGATACAAGTTGAGAAAATCAAACTGAACACTCATACATCAATCACTCTTCTCTAGTAACAACAAGACGACAAATCAAGAACCACTTAATAAGAAAGACACTTCCTAGGTTCAGCAACTTAGACACCTCACTTACAAACCCAAGGTCCGAAAATCATATCCTGGTATAGCCTGAGTAAAAACTCAAACTCTGATACCATTTATAACGACCCGATCATTAATGGACCGAGATCCGGCCCGTTCGGACGACAAGGTTACTCATGGCTGGCCCACCACTCGGTATGATATTGTCCGCTTTGGTCAGGACCCGCACGGATTTATTTTTGGTTTCCCCAAAAGTCCTCGTACCATAGGAGAATGGTGGTCTACATATATATCATTCATCCCTTCCACTCATGGTGGTCTACATATATATCATTCATCCCTTCCACTCACAAGCGACGTGGGATGTTGGGAATTACAATTTTTGTAATACCCAACATCCCACGTCGCTTGTGAGTGGAAGGGATGAAGGGTATATATGTAGACCACCACTCTCCTATGGTATGATGCCTTTTGAGTAAATTCAAAACAAATTCATACTGGGCTCCGGCCCAAAGTGGACAATATCATACCGAGTGGTGGGACAGTCATGCGTAACCTTGTCGGTCCAACGGACCGGGTCTCGGCCCATTAGTGGTCGGGTCATTACAAATGGTATTAGAGCGGGACTGTCCGGAATTGCGGGAACTAAGTGTCATGCGGGACAAAGTGCTACACTGTATGGGCGATGGGAGCCACCCCTAGAGTCATGCACGGATGGTTGGTCCCAGGATAACCCCTAAGAAAGATCGACGAGGACGTCGAGAATTTAAGGGGGTTAGATTGTAATACCCAACATCCCACATCGCTTGTGAGTGAAAGGAATGAAGGGTATATATGTAGACCACCACTCTCCTATGGTACGAGGCCTTTTGGGGAAACCAAAAAACAAATCTGTGCAGGCTCCTGTCCAAAGCGGATAATATCATACCAAGTGGTGGGCCAGCCATGAGTAACCTTGTCGGTCCAACGGACCGGATCTTGGTCCATTGGTGATCGGGTCATTACATTCATAAATTACACTACTTGTTGAAGGATCAGGACACTTAGAACTACTAGTGAATTCCCGAGCTTGTTAGTCGCAACAGATAGCTTGGAGAATTGTAGTAAGAATGCTTCAGAGAATACTTGATTGATTGTAGATATGAGCGTAGCTCGTGTGTGTATTTCTCAGCTTCTAAGCGATGATATTTATAGGTGAATTTGATAGTCGCTTGAATAGTATCTGTTAGACATATTTCAAATTCAATCAGTTCGTATCTTGAAATTAGTACTCCCATGCGTATATCTCTTTTCAGAGTATTCTGCGGAAGGATAGTGACATTTTTGTCTAGCATTAAATGCATTGTACTATATTTCGTCATGTAGTCTCAACGGATGCAGTAGCTTTCTGAAGCTTCACATGTTTCATCTCTCAGAAACTTGTTGTCTCAGAAACTTAGTTGTGACTTTGTTTTGTGAATAAAACACAAGTCTTTACACAGCTTTTTGGAATCAACTATCTGAGGAGACTTTCTGTTATGAACATTTGTTAGTATTTTTTATCAATCACCATATGACTTATCTCTAGTACGGAATGGTGACTAGTACTCTTGGTTCACTTGAACATTGTAAAAGAGGAAATCACTTAGTATGTTAGTCTAGTTAAACTTGTATTATTAGGTCTCTGAATGTAATTTTATATTTTGAGAAGGCCATGAAGAAGGATCCTAGCAATGAATTTTAATCGAATATTTAAAGACTGAAGATTGCACAAGTTTGATGAAGATATAATGGTTAGTCTCCTCAGATAGACTATGTCCAGAAAGCATATTGTATAGTGCATATATTGTACATAACAAGTCTCTGAACATATGACATCATCAAGTCAAGGAGCATGCTAGCTTTCATAAAAGCTCATGTGTCCGTTAAGACTATAGGATAAAAACTAGTACAGTGCATTAATTACACCAACTGAAAAGTCGATCAATGCATAGTCCTTTCTTCAAATGAGAAAGGGATTTCTGAGTACTCATTACGAGATATCAACGGATTGAATTTTGAGAAGATCTACCGCATACTATTCAAACGACTCTCAAATTCATCTATAAATATCACCACTTAGAAGCTGAGAAATACACACACGAACTACGCTCATATCAACTATCAAGCAAGTATTATCTCAAGCATTCATACTACCATTCTCCAAGCTTACTGTTGTGACTAACAAGCTCAAAGAATCACTAGTAGTTCTAAGTGTCCTGAACCTATAATAAGAGATTGTTATTCGTGAAAAAGTTGAACTTTCAGATACCCTTTCTGAAGCTCATTCTCCAGAACGGATACCAATTACTTGGGTCAGTAAGGAGAACCTACCATATACTGAACAAGTATATCAAGTAGTGCCATCTCTTCAAGCTCTTTGAAAACATAGCTGAAAAGTTATAAGAGAAGCTTACTTGATAATCAACTTATAACCAACACCATCAAGGCGTGGAGTACAGGAAGTACTTGGTTTGGGAAATTAAGGGAAAGCTCCATGGTTATCTTGAGTACAGGAACTACTTGGCTCGAGGATTTAGGAAAAAATTCAGGGGGAACATTTGATTGGGAACCATTTGTTTGTAAGGATCTTAGAATAGGATTTATTGTAAGTTGAACTCAATTATATGTTCTATTGTGTTGAGTGATCAAGATACTAACAGATATTCCTAACACATTCATTGTGTGTTTACTATTTATTTTTGTATCTTTAATGCCTTGATTCATATGATTGTGGCTATTGTTCTGGGTGTATTGTTGATAGCTCTGTGCAAAATACAACTTCGGAGATTATCCCCGATAAAAGGAACTTCGAGACCATCTAGCTCGGGTAATTAGATAGTTGATCACGTCGATGAGTAAGAAAATCAAGATTGAGAAGCAGTCAACACAATTTGATGATGCTTAACTGATTTATGTCAAAGATATCTAAAATGTAAAAAAAACAAACTTTCATACATGTGATAAGAAGTGTGCAGAGATAATATATACAATATGCTATGAATCAACATACATTTGAATGAATCTCACCTCCATACTTAGTAACTTGATCAAGTTGATTTCATCACATCTAAAAACCTTTATAAATATTCTTGAACATCTAACCACTCACATAAACAGGGGTATAGCAAATTTGTAAGTAAACTTATAAAGACTAACTAACATAAGTTTCAGCTTAAATTAATTTATATAGACTAAATCATGTAAATTTCAGTTGATTTATACTATAACTCTAAATATAATTAATGATTGGGTTTCATACCAAATATTTGAGGATTTCAGACATGTTACTAAATATGATGATGTCTAATTGATCAAAACGGTTCGACATACAATTATGGACAGTAGTGTGAATGATATGAACAAGGATTAAGCACCAAATTTGTATTGATATTGATGGAGAAAATATACTCCAATGAATAATGAATTACAA
>JAYMSP010003549.1:0-19327 GCA_036897095.1 Plantago elongata
GGCTCGATATATATTAATTATAATTTTTATAATGCACATTATTATCAAATAAAACAAGTCTCAACACATAAATCCATTTGGCCATTAGTTATCAAATTATGCGACTAGCAATGTATCATTCCTAATTAGAAGTGAACATACGATTAAATAAAACTCCAATAATTCCACATGAGAGCAAGTGTCATATCCGATCATCTCCTTATAGTATGAAAATGTTGTATCCATTATTCAATCTGTCAGCTAATGGATCTAATCAAGTTGATCCATACATATGGATAAACGCATACACCTTATTTAATTTTTTCTTAATTTATTAACCTACTTCATCACTCTCGAATCAAAGTTTCTTTATGTACTTTTGTTATTTTTAACCTTTGTCACATAATAAATTAAATTTAAATCATAATTAAAATTAAAAAAATTGTATTTTAAATCACTGTCAAACTATTATTATTAAAAAGTAAACCAATTTAAATGAAGAACAACGAAACGCAACTCAGTTGGTAAGACGCTTCACCTCCAATTAGAAGCGAACCCAACAAAATTGTTTAGAGGGGGCAAAAAAATATTATTTTTCGGTTTAAAATTTTCATTCTATTAGTGTGAAATATTAGTATACTTATTTTTGTTTGTAGTCACTAAACCAAATATCTTACTAGATAAAATTTATATTATTGATGTACAATATCATACAAAAAAAAAGTAAAAGAGTTAGAACTTTTTTTACAGTTTAATAAAATGCTAAACGTTTACATGTTATAATGAATATTAATCTACATATATTAATTTTACCCATCAATAAGGTTATTTATTTACGTTTCTTGTATTTTGTTTAACTAAACTTCTTGTTCCGAGATGTGGATAATAATAGTACAATTTAGAAAAAGGAAATACTCCATGAATTTATACCTTCTCCCACATAATTTCACATATAATAAATAATTAAAATGTTAGTATCACACTTAAATTACATATTCTGCACATTTAAGTACAAACAAAAAATAAGTTTATCATTTATTTTAATTTTGTAGCTAAAATTGTGCGTCAATCGTAATGCATGAAGTTAGTCGGGACGGATAGATAATTTATTATATGAAATATACTAAGATAGTTTTTAATATATAAAATTAAAAATTTTGAGGACTTAACATTGATCTAAAATAAATTGTTGAGGGGGCAAAAATAAATTCATGTGTGGGTAAATGGTGAATAAATCATGTATGTATATGGGAGAAAGAAATGTTGAGTGTGTGCAATTACCCACACTAGCAGCAGTGTGCTTTCGCCACTGCCTCCAATTAATAGGTCGGGGTTCGAGTCACCTTTTACCGTTTCGGAATAATAAACCAATTTAAGGGAAATCAAACTATTCTCTAATCTCTTTTGTTCGAATGATGAAGATGAAGCCGATAAATATAAAGTGAAGATGGATAAAGAAAAATGAAAAATGTATCATAAAAGTGCAATTTTTTTTAACTGGCCGCGATAAAATTTATTATAATTGTGATCTTACATATATTGAATAAATATAATAATGATCTAAGAGTAAACGTATATTGTAAATAGTCTGGTGGTTATGTAACTGGCCTATGAGCAGATTGGCAAGGGATTGATTCCTAGCTATGTGTGACATTTTTTCAATAAAATTTATAACAATTTAAATAATATTTATAATTGTACTAATAATAATGATAATAAATAAATAAAAAAAATAATAAAAAAAATTCGAAATAATATAAATTATAACTTTTAATTTTTATTTTTGAGGGCAATTTAATATTTTACTTAATATTTTTATTTTTTATATTCAAATACTCTTTTGGCGAATGGGCGAATGCCCTTTCGCCAAAAGCGAATGGGCGAACTTCATTCGTCAATTTTACGAATCAATTAGAGCGTTAGATCAACGATCTAACGGCATATGATCATTTGCCTGATGTCATGCAGGGCGAATGGTGTCTGACTGTAGAAGAGCTCTACGTACAATGTAAACAAAAAATGACATATGAAGGGTACAACAGTTTTTATTACTTTGTAAAACTCTTCATAATTATTTCTTTTCTTTTTTAAATTTTAATTTTGATTTTGTCCACTTTAAAGTATTTATAACTTAAAAATAAAAATACAGAAGGTAAATAAAAATCACCGACAACTTTATTTTACGAGAGTTATAAATAAAGACCACTCATGACTATGTTTGAATTATTTTCTTGAGATTTATAAAAATCACTAATAACTTATTTTAACCTTAACAAACTAGTTTATGGCCTGTCGAAATTCGACGGGTAATAGAGAAACATATATAAAAATATCTCGATACAACATCATTATTCAAAGAGAATGTAAAAAAAATAAGAAAATTAATTAAAAGTCAATCATTTCTCAACAAAATAAAATTTAAAAAAGAGCTAACATAGTGTTATTAATAATTTATTTTAAACTATATATTCAAGTTTTCCAGGTTTATAAGATGGTAGATTTAAAATTACTATATAGTTTATCAGACACCTCTTTGTATACAAAATTTAAAGTTGTATCTAAGCATGTAATTGGGTAGGACCCAACCCGTTAAAACCCGACATATTATTCATGTCAGGTTCGATTCGGGTACACCCGCACCACGTCCAAAACTCGTCCAACTCAAAATCAAACACACACTAAAACTCAATCTGGACCCAACTCATACAGAAACCAATCTAATTCGACTCGTACCTAAGCTTTGAAACGGGTTGGGTTCTACCCTACCCAAACCCATTTCATACACGAGGGGTAGAGACCAGATATTTTCTTATTGAGTCATCTACTCGTACCCATATCCAACCCATTGATTAATAACATGTAGGGTTAGGGGTCGACCCGTCCAACCCGTAAAGTAAACCATAACAGGCTAAATGTTCAGATATGAAATCAAATCCACGATGATGGAATCTTTCCGACGATCCGATCTATCCTCCTCCTGGTCCAATTTCACCACCAGTGTCTCTCCCAAATCTAGAACCGTCACCACCACTCATCCACCTCCTTATGCAGTTGCCCCCTTCTTCAATCAGGAGACGCTCTAACAATGCCTCCTTCCCTTAATTGAAGGCGCTTGCGGGGGCTGGACTTACGCCATATTCTGGCAGTCCTTTGTCGTCGAAATTGGAGGTCCCTCGATGTTCAGTTGGGGAGACAGATACTACAAACAACAAAGCGAGGAGAATAAAAGATAGTCTAATAGTGGAGAAGAGATAGTGTTTACTTTTTTGGGGGTTAAACATTGATTTACATTTTGCTGCACTGTTTAGATAGGAAAGGAAGTATTAATTGGCAAAAAAGAGTACCAGAGGTTAGATTTAGAACCCATTTAATTGTCGGGTTCTGTACGGGTTCGGGTACATACTCGACTCGTACCTGAACATCTTTACATATGGTCTTTGCGGGTTCGAGTTGGATAAGTTAGAGGGTTGACCATTTAAAAGCTTACATGTACCCAATTTTTGTGTATCAATCTATCCGGGATAGAGTTGAATTAGAAGAATGGATGAAGTTATTGGCCCATGAAAGGTAACGTTCGAATGTGGGACGGGGCATCACTCATAGTTTGTTGTGTCTGTAACATGACGCTTACGTGTTGGCAAAGTATGTAGAGGTAGCTTAACACGCGACACTATACCTTATCAATTATCATGCTGTTTTGCGTCTTTTGAAAGACAAATGTTTGTAGTGTAAACTTGTCGTCTTTCTTTCCTATGTCTTAATCCTTTTCTTCTAATAGAAACAAAACAAATTAAATCCAAAACATACATATCGTGTTCACCACATGGGGAGGGGAGTCACTTTATTAGATCATCAGGGGTGTATGTGCGCCTAATTTCAAATTACGCGAATCGATCTAAACGATGCATTGATGGAAGTAAGGAAGTTCTAACGTTTGGGTGTTTGAACCATTGATATACTACGTCGCTTCTGCAAATCCAACACTGAGTTTGTCATAATCAAACACAGTATGGTACCTAGCCATGAACATGTCTCCCAAGATCCTGCAAAATAGCAATCAATTCTTTAATTAATGATCTAGCTCACCAAAATAATCAAGTCATCAATATATTTCAGAATTTTATGTAAATTTACCAAATTTGCTCATCTGAACTGGAAATGTCAAGAGGCGTGAAGCCACTAAGGCATTGCGTAGTTGAACCCTCTCTAGCCATGATTATATACTGTGATAACAAATATCACAAAGTTCCGAAATCATAATCATAGAGTATTGAAACCAATTTTGTGTAACTCGCATAGTCTCCTACCAACTCAAGCTTACAGTTAATAGACTTACATCTTTTGGGGACAAATCGAAAACTTTTCCACCGATGGTGAACGAAACATTAGGCATAGACGAAAGAGCTCCACAATCCACTGTTGGTTGAGCTCTAGGACTAGGTATCATTTCACAAAACTGAAATTGAGTGCGTATAAATTTGTGAGACCATGAGATTAATTGGGAAATTACGAAATGGTATGATATATAGCTAGGGTTACCTTATGAGCTACATTCAAAATTTTACCCTTGTTCATTCTGCTCTTGATATTGCTCATTATAAATTTGACTATTCCTTGACAAGCCATGCAAAATGGATCAGGCAAGCCATATGACTGATCATCATCAGCATTTTTCTCTGCAACACTCTTAATCACACCACTGTATAGACAACCAAAATTAGATTACACACAAAGGATCATGTTATGGAATGTATATCTCATTTTACAAAAGTTACACTACAAGTTAACAACTTATGAAATATGGCTATAGTTTTACCCAGTTTCGCATAGATCGATTATGGTGCATATAAGTTTCGAGCTTCCCTGAAACAAAACGAGTTATTGCATGTCAAAAACTGAATGTAGACGTATTGAAGAATTTATATAAACGTGATGTGAAGAATACATACGACACTTACTTGAGAAAAAACCATATCATAGATCATTGTTCCGTATTTATCAACCACTTCCTTGCACTTTCTATTAAATTCTCCTCTGACCCCTATGGCATAATTGATCATGGTGACCGCAACCTACATCCATCAAATCAACAATGAGACAGTTTTTCTCTATACACTGCATGTTAAAGTGCATCACGGTCGATACTTGAATGTATTGTACAGTACGAACTACTAAGATATATAAGAACATGGTATAAATTTTGAAGTGCTGTGAGTCACAATATCATAGTTTAGAACAGAGTAACCTAGGAATAGCTTGAACATGATAAATGAAGGAACAAAAACTAGAGCTAATATGTTTAGGTGATAAGCTACTTTATTTGGGTGACTTTTTGGATCAGTAGCACATTTCATAATGCAATTTCTATTATATGGATCATGGATGCTTCACTATACTACAGATATGGAATGTCAATACCTACCCATGGACCAACCAAAATAGATGTCCCGGAGTCAGCAATTGCAGAGCATCCATCACTGCAGTAACCTGATGATATAATAAGTGTAGAACTGTAGATCAGCTCTTCTCTGTTAGCAGGATGCACTAGTAGCACCTACATTGTAAAAGTGCGGCCCAAAAGCTACAGTACTTAATAGCACCTCTAGAGTCAATAAATCCACGTACTTTTCACTTAAGAAGGCTATGCAAATACTGAAAGACAATAATACATTACTACTAGAGTCTTGATGAATCATACTCCCTCCAGTTAAGAGAACTATATACAAAAGTAGGCTACCTAGCTAAAACGGTATGTCAAACCTATTGAGCCAACTTCTCTGGTGATAAGCTAAGGGAGTTCGATAAAGGATATACATACCCGTTTCTACACCGTCAATGAGAACATCACCCATGTCAAACTGGTATTCAGGATAACCGATCTGAATGAGGAAACATCACATCATATAAAACCTTGAAGAATAATCAAGATAACCAACCTGCCAGTACCCCTTGCGTGTCACTGGTACATACATGTGTTTTCCCTTGAAATGATTTGGATCAACTCCACCAAGGACCAATTCCCCGCCCATTTCTTCAGAGACATGCCGATTCAGCCAAAAGGAGAACACATGCTCCTTGACAAGGCCTTGTTTGACCATATTGTACCTGAACCGAGTACAAGACTAGTCAGTCCTCTATGTAACAATTAATAAATTGTACAAGTGCTACATATGTGGTATAGAGTGGAATAGCTAGGGCGCAGTTCATATATACCACACTGGGGTTGCATTTCCAACTGAAATATCCTCGAAACCAAGTCCTAGTACCCCATCAAACTTTGCCATACGTAAGGCCTCACTTAGTTCGCTCGTTACCTCAACAAATTCCTAGGTAGATCAATAAGCAATTGTAAGTTCATCACCTCAACAAATTTCTAGATAGTGTATTCATGGTGCACCAACAAAAAGAGAACATACAACCTGATTCTTTACTACTAAATCGCCGACCATGACATAATCCTCACTGAAAATTCCAGAGATTGATCCATTACCAAATTGAATTGCTGCTGGTTTTCCTGTAGTGTTATGTCATGTTAATTATATGATCAAACTAACTAGTGCTCAAAGACAATCAAACAGTACATAACTCATGTAGAAGTGAAGATTATTATTGAGTCTAGTTGTTATGAGAAGATTTACAGAGAATTGATCATTTACAATGAATGAATCAACTAGCTAGCTAATAACAGAGTATACATAGGAATAATGCAACTGCATTGTACAACTTATGATGGTCATTGTACAACTCTAATCCCTAATTATCGAATTTGGGCATTTGAATGTGCAGACAAATTAGCAGGTTTGTTTTCGCCTTTTTCCTTATAAATCCAAATGCCTGTGCATAATATTTAGTTTATTTCAATTCAACAAGCTTGATTTCACTCGTACAATGCGCGCTTTTAGTAACACAAAAAGGCAAATACATAGATAATTATGATGTATAACTTATATCCTAAGTAATGATATACTAACCATTGCTCTTGTAAGTACTTGAATGATTTGATGCATACTTGGAATGATTCAGACAAGACGGCTGCAGGAGAATCAGTTTTAATGAGAAAATGTTGAAATCAAGGGATCAAGTATTTACATTATCTA
Source organism: Plantago elongata (assembly GCA_036897095.1). Classification (NCBI taxonomy): domain Eukaryota; kingdom Viridiplantae; phylum Streptophyta; class Magnoliopsida; order Lamiales; family Plantaginaceae; genus Plantago; species Plantago elongata. Next base: position 7,077 of record JAYMSP010003549.1, read on the forward strand.
AGTCAGGTTAAAGTGGATTTACAAATTCATAACAGTTTGCAGATGGCACCCAGAGGTTGGAGTTGGCAGTGTCGAAAATGACATTGAACTTCTGCGGTGGAGTACCGATACCAATCTCCCCATAGTATTGTGCATTCATGTAGTTCTTCAATGCAACCACGTCGTTACTTGTATCACCAAGATGTTCATAGTATAGAACTCGAGCAAATTGACTGTTTTTTCTCAGCCTAGATTTTTTCAGTCCAATTCTCACCAGATCATGATCATTTGATGCAGCAGTTAACGAAGTGTAGAACAATATGTTCGAAAGGACTAGAGTTAGAGCAAATTCCCTGAACCTGATTCCCATTTTCAACCTAGCTAAATTCTAAAACATACGTTTACTTGGTTAGAGAAAGTAGTATTTTTATAACAAGACCTTTACTTGTGAAATTGAAAGACACATTATAGTCTAAAGAACAGAGCTAGTTAGAGATGGAATGCATGAATGTAGCATGGTGTAACAGAATGCTTACTTGCCAGAAAAGAATATCGGACTCATAGCTAGCTATTTTAACACAATACGCCGTTTTGATCATGCATTTCGCATCGAGGAATTCCATGTTTCAATTTGTTCAACTTACAAGAGTGATTGCAACGGGCTTGTAATCATAATCTTTGATTACAGGCTAGCTACTAGCCCACAAGTTCATTTATGCATATATAAGCCCAACGTTTATAATTGTCTCATCATGTGGGCTCAAATAACAGTCTATATATGCTCCAGTTAATGACTTACCTAGTTACCTTAACTAGTACTAAATGAAACCAATTTATAGAGAATGTTCAGGGGAATAATCTCCATAAACACGAGATAATGACCTTTTATAGCACGTGTACAATATCGGTAGGCTAGGAATCACTTAAAGGTTAAGACTCGACGATCAGGCCTGCATATGGATATAGAGGTCGTCAAGGTCCGCGACCACACATTTGTAGGTTGGAAACGACCTTTAGAGGACCTCCTAGGTTAAAGGGTTTGTGAAGCTCGGAATATGCTTAAGGGTCAACTAGGGGTGTTAGCGAATCAAGCTGCTCGCGAGCCGCTCGCTAAAAAGCTCGATCAACGTTCAGATCGAGATTGAGATTGGTCAACACGAGATTGTTCGCTTGTGAGCAAGCTCGTCTCGCTGTTGAGCTTGAATCGATCACCCTAGCAAAATGATTGTTGCTCGTGAGCATTAATTAATATAATATGTATTTAAATTTATTTATCTACATGTATAAATTAAGGTTAAAGTTTGACCTTTTTGTGTGTTTAAAATTAATTTAAGTAAATAAATGTAACACATAAGGTATATGGTTAGATAAAAAAAAAAACACAATGATTTATTGAAGTAAATTAATGTATTAAATATTAATCTTAAGCTACATTTTAAATAATTATTAAGTTAATTTACCCGTTCGATAAATAGCTCGTGAGTAGCTCAAAGAGCGAGCAGCTCGAAGCTCGCGAGCTTTTTAACGATCACATAATTTCAAAGCACGATGAAAATCGTGCTCGAGATCGACTCGACTTCAATGAAACGATCACGTGCTCGATGAGGTTCACACTCAACTCGATCGACTCGTTTAACACCCCAACCCATATTTATTTTTGAGGTGTAAGTAGAGTTCCATTTTGTTAATTCGTTATAGATCGTTGTGATAAAGATTAGAAAAAGTCGTATGTATATACACTAGAACTAATTATATTGTATTGTTGTAACTTATATAAAATTATAATACACTTTACATTTCAACGATGAAAGATAGTATTGTAATCACGAACTCAACAAGTCATTTTTACGTACTAGAAATAATACACCATGTTTGTCGTAAATTTTATAAATAAATTATATATTAATTACTATATTATATGTCTAACTTCATACATAAACTCTATACATTAATTTTATTTAAATATTATTTTGAGCTTGATACTTGCATAGTGTATAACCTTAATATAGTGCTTAAGATATTCAATTGAAAAAACATAAAAATGTTAACGATATTTTAAATAAATAAAATAATAACAAATTAGTGGACACTGGACACTGTAATTTAATCTAAAATTGACAATTTAACATAGTAGATCTAGACAAGAAATATAAATGTATTTATGATTTTATAAAGCAATGCATGTAGCATATCTTTATCAATTTAAGAGAAATGTTAAAGCACATAAAAGATGCATTTTGAAATGATTGATGGAAAAATAGACCCAATAGTATGTGTTTATAGCGACTGACTTCTAAAATAGCGAGACCTAGCATTGAGGCAACCTGCACTCCAGCCAAATAGTGAACAAAGTGAATTGGACGGTTCTCATTACAATCGGGGTTATGAAATTAAGTAATCTAATCGAATCGTAAACACATCAAAAGTTATATAATTGTAATAAGGTGCATGTGAGCCGGAGTCTGATCCAAACACACATAACATTTCATGCGGAAACAACAACTTAGATGGTTGAAGAAGGGTTGTGTGTGGCGTGAGTTTGTGAGCGAAGAAATATTGAAATATCGTTTCTTAGTAGTATGTTGCTATAAAATAGAGAAGAAGCGCTAAACAAATTGCAAAAATGAAATGACACTTTAACAAGTCGAATGACACTTTAACATGAGTATATTATTTATTAGTAGACGGTTGTTAGAGAATCAGAGAAGAAGCGTTAAACAATTTGTGGAAGTAAATGACACTTTTACAAGGGAAATGACACTTTACAAGTGAAATACAATTTTACAAGTGAAGTGACAATTTTATGTCCCACTTTGAGGCTTATTATATTGTTTCAATACCAAACCGACACATACCAAAGTGCTGATATCGGTAAAATAGACACTACCGGATCAATTATTGAATTGACGGTGAAGCTTCTCCTAGTATGAAATTGGTTACGAGGTTGAGACTCATCGTATAATGAAGATAAGTTGCTTGAGACACATATTGAGATCGTCATGGTGCTTGAGTACATCATGATGCCGCGAGATGATTTTGTGGGTAAATTGTAATTGATTTTGGTTTATTCTGTATATGTGATTTAGACTGTTTGGACGACATATTTATAATTTCTTATATATTTATTCTAATTAGAGCGTTACTTATGTTCTTTATCAATTATTATTAAAATTTTAGCTGTTTTTTTTTTTAAAAAAAGGGACAAATCATTTATATGTAATCTCCCAACCTGATGTATATCTATAAATTTTAATAACTAAATCTTAATCTCCTCCCCATATATTGATAGGGTTTAATTTTAGTTTCAGTCACATGAAGTGATGTGGGAGATCGTGAGTTGTTGTACGGCGGATAAAAGTACGGTGCGACGAGACGACCCACAAAGTCACACGATGATCAGGTTTGGATCGTCGGTATTATTAATATATACTCCAGTCCAGTATTGCTTCATTATTTATAAGCAAGTATTGGATGGAATATTAATTATATAGAATCCTAATACTTAATTATTTTAATCAAATTATTATTGGTAACTGGTTTGCACTAATTCATTTACAACATAACATGACGACTTATGTAGGCACGCAAGTCAATAACGTATCTCACTGCTACAATTAAATACTTGATCAGATCACCATTTGTTCTCTTCTCCTCTATATGAATCATCTACAAATTAACTAATTAAGCAAGCTAACACGCTTTTCTTTATTTCTTGTTGACTATCCAATAATTGATTCTATTCATTTTTGTTCATACCTCTCTATTCAATTCATTCACCAACCTAGCTCCATTTTCAACTCTCTTGTTTCGTATCTTTCTTTCTTCTATAAATGTTGCATTATTGATTTTGAAATTGGATTGCCCATCCTCATTAAGTACATCATGTAATTTCCTCAAGAAAGAGATGGAAAGGTACACCATATAATTATTTATTTTTGAAGCCGTAGTTCTTTATTCAAGCATATAAATTAAATATTGTACGTGGTATGATCTGAATAGTTAAAGACGACCCTCGTCGTACATCCACATATTCTTTGTATTAAACACGCCCTTAGCCATTCATGAGTGACCGATCAAACCCAAATAGTCATCCTACAGGGTTCATGAGTGGGGAATGGTAGCCGAAATCAAGAGCTAGCTAGACGGTCCAAGAGATCTGCAAATAAATTAAATTCTCTGTAGATAACCTGGGTTCACCTCCACAAAATTTGGAACTAGCAGAAGCTTTGACGAACGCCCCATTATTAAAGTACAACATATAATTTATTCGCGTGAAATGTGAACTTTAAAGTTGATCGATCAATATGAAAAAATGGTATTGTTACATACTTCCAGGTCAAACAAGAGATATTTGTTTCTTGGCTCATTCATATCACTTAAAACTATAAAAAATAATTAAAAAATCATAAAGCGTGATATTAGTTTTTCCATTCTGCATTTCTGCATGTTTCTCATTTTCGTTCGTGTCAAATTCGTTTCTCCTATGACATATATGATCACGAGTAACAAATTCAAAATCATATATGTATGAGAGTATAGATATTCAGATTGAATTCATCGGTGCTCTTAAGATCCGACTACACTTGTACGACTTAGATTTAACATACATCCATCTTAGTTGTACTTATTGATAATCGTTAGATTGTTTGTAAAAAAATTATTTTAACTTGTATTCAATCCTAACCGTCTATTCTAATTTGTAATCTTTACAATGATAATTTTAGTAAATATATGTATACAAATAGATTGTAATGTACGTAATATAATTTTAATTTTAAAAAGATAAAATTATTTTTCATCTGGATTAATTAAACCAAACAGACGTTAATCTTCAAAACTAGTTCAACTAACTGTTCTTCCTCAATTAATATCGGTAAACTCTAATTTCTTAAATTTGTCGAACTAATTCACCTGGCTATTTCATGATCTCCGACCAAATCCCATTAAGAGTTCGGTAAAACTTCGCACGAAGTCTGTGCACCATGGGGCGTGTATTGCGGCGAGCAAAGTAGTATATAATGGCCAGTGTCTATTGATCACATATCGAGTCTTTGAGAATAGGTATAATAAAAAAGATAAATCAATATTCTCTTGTAATTAGATTGATGAGTCTGATTGATGTTTACCCCAAAAATTAATAGCTTGTGTTTATGAAGATTAACTGGGGAAGAATACCCAATCTTCGAAAAGAACAAGAAACCTAGCAACATTCAATTAGAAAGGTAAATATATAATTTTAATTTTGAGAAATTAAAATTTAACATAGATATATTTACTAAAATTTTCATTGTAGAAATTATAAATTATATGAACGGTTAGGATTAAATATAGTTCAAAATAAACGATCTAACAGTTAACGATGGGTACAACTAGGTGGATATACGTTGAGCAATTACAGTGATAGTCGGATCGTAGACTCACCCTGAATTCATATCACGTTCAAATACAGGTCTAACAGACCATAAGTTGTGTAATTTATGTATGTAATCGTTGCACAATATCTGGAAAATTAAACAAAATTGATTCTCTGACAAATTAATAATTGGGAATTGAAAGAAAAACATTAAAGAAGTTTCCGAGAGGTCTTCCGAAAGTCCGTCTGACACGTACAAATTAGAAGTCTATCCAATTCCATTTTTTCTTTTCTTTTCCTTTTCAAACTCAACCATTTACGTTTCAAACAATCACAGCCGGTGTTGTTGACCTCTCAATTCTTCAAGAAAATACCATTCTTTTACAAATCTTTGATTTATCCCACAAATGGTCCTGTCTTGAGCTATTCTTTTGTCTACTTCTAATTTGGTTTCTACCTTTATTTGACATTTACCTTGAAAGCGAACCTAATGCGGAAATATAAATACTATATTCTCTAATACTACTAGAGAGAATTCACTGTTTTTGTCTTCTCACAAACATCAAACAAAACACATGAATCATGTACTATGAAATATTTAAAGTATGTATTTCATTTTTTCCACAATATGTAATGTAACAAACCAATAAAGAAATAGATTTGGTCTTATCTCCTAGTTTAACCAAAAAAGAAAAGTAAATGGATACCATATCAAACATGTTAAGTCCATGTCTTGTATGACCCAAAAATGAGAATGATCGAGAAAATTGACAATGTGACCATAAGGTAGAGATAGACATGATCATAAATGACGACTTATAATAAGGTGATATGAACTTGATCGATCAATTCCCTTTAAAACTTCCTGTCCGGTTGATGTTGCTTGTATTTACATTGTTGTTGTTCGGGGAAGAGTTGTTGTTTGGTTGAGAGTTACCACCAATGATCGACGAGATGGCTGCTGCTAGGGCCGCGGTGAAGTTGGGATCTGAGGTAATTGCTGCAGTGGCGGCACTGAGTGTATCGGCGGAATAAGACGGGTGGGGCTGGGCTAGGGACGGATGGGCTTGCGGTATTTGTGTGCTATCGTTCATGTCATTGGACAATTGGAGACCCGAAAACTTGGATTGATTATAAAGGATTTGACCGAAGACTTGTGGAACATTTGAGTTGTTCTGGACCGGGGCAAAGTTTTGAGGTGGTGGGGGGAATGGAATTTGGAATGGAGTTGGTGGCCTTTGGAACTGGAGTGGATTCGGGTTTTGTGTTAGGTCAAGTGTGACGGTAGGGAACGGAGCGGATGCAGATATGGTTGCCATGTTTGAAGAACATGGAAGAATTGTTCTTGCTAGAAAATTCGGGTTCATCATTCCGTCCGCACTTGGCATGGATCCTGAGAGTAGCATGTTTGCCGCAGCCGAGGTGGTGGACGCCATCGCCATGGCTGCCGGAGGGAGTGGGTGGTTGTGTGTTCCTTCGTAAGTCGTGATCAATATTGCACGATCCTCCGCACACCTTTGAACCTGTAGATATATAGGTGTGATTTCATTAGTTTCAGCATCACATGAATTTCATTAAGATCACATTAAGCAGACGAAGAATCAATAGAGTCAAAAAACATACTTGTTTACGAACTGGACATCCAACTGCCATAGTACATCGATAATAAGCTCTTGGGCATGGATTTCCTTTTGCCATCTTTTGCCCGTATTTTCTCCATTGGCATCCATCAGATATCTATATATTATGAATTACAATTTCAAATATTATAAACAAATAGATTGAAATGATGTAACTAGTACTTTGAATTTAAGTGTATGTTGAATTGTTGATGAACAATAATATAGCTAGACTGTCACGTACCATGGGAGCTTCTGATCGTGCTCGGACAGACACGCGAACCTTCCTCATGGTGGCCTCGGCTGATTGATCGGCAGGCTTAGCCGGAGGGGTGTTGATTTTAGGTGCCTTATTAGGTCCCCAGGTTTCAGATTCAGGGCTCTCCTCTCGACCATTCCTCTTGTTCCTTGAACCTTCCAAGGCGTTATGTGGCGATCCCGAAATTGTTCTTTCGCCCGATGATGAGTTTGATGGTTCACCAGCTGTCGCACCAGGGGCTAAGTCCATGAATTGTCTAGGAACTGAACCACCTGCACCTTCATTTTCATGTTTCACTTCTTCGGATTTCTGAACGACCTATCATTGTAACATACAATAATTAGAAATCTCGAATCGTTATGATTGTATGAAAATCGATAATCATGTTTAGTAGATCATATACCTCTTGTTTCTGGGCGTTGTTTTCATTCATTGAATTTTGTTGTTGTTGTTGCATTAGTGTCACTAGATGCATCTGAAGAGTTGTGTAGTTGTTGCTAACTTGGCTAAGCATTCCTCTTAGCCTCATATTCTCAGTGTTCATTCTTTCCAATTCAACATGAAGTTGTGCGAGCTACAGTCGAAAAATAATTCAAAACTTATTAACCAACCCAAAAATAAATAATTAAACCTTCCTAAAAATTCACATTTAGTATTTAGAGAAATAACCGAGTAATTTGACTTCGATGAAATTTAAAAAAAAAAAAAAAAAAAATCACCTCAGTTTTTGCTCGTTTATCTTCTGCATCCGATGAAACCCCATCCTCCACCGTGGATTGGTCGCTTCCGGTATTAACAGTAACAAGTTGCAAACCGGTCTAAAAAAAGAAAAATATAAACAATGAAATCAATAACAAGAAAAATATTTGAATTAGCATTTATTATCTACACCTAAATAGCACATGAATCCTATCTTAGTCTAATAATACAATTTCTAATTAGCCAAACATAGAAAACAACTTACATTGACATCCAATTGATCATGATCACCATGTGATGAGCTTTCATTCTTCACTGCAGCATTAACTTCATTAGACGACCTGTTCCGGTCGGAGAAAAAGTCCACCTCGCCTAAAACCACCCGACGTTCACGTTCACCACCGGCCCGTGGTGACAACATGGCGTTGTTGTTCTCGTCTCGACCGTTCGAATTCACCGGAAACATGATCAAATTCTCGTTTCTATGGTTGTATCTTGGACTGAGATCAAATCCAAAGCCTGGCTTGTGACCAAAAATAGCACTATTGCCTTGATGATCAGAATTCTCAAGGGTTACACCCCATCCTTTGTCCATAAATACAAGAAAGAGATCAAGAGAATACTAGAGAATATTATCAGAGAGTACTTGAGACCAGGAAATATATATAAAATGATAAAATGAAAGGGATGTGTAGCTCTTTTTTTTTTATGTTACTGTAATAGTCTTTTCTTGATGAAATAGAGAAAGCAAAGAGAGTCTGATCGGAAGACTTCCCAAATGCAATGAGCAACTCTATATAAAGGCAAAATTTCCAAGATTTTGACGTGTCTTGTTCTTTCTCACTTAAAATATCGGAAAAATTGTGTCAAACCCCCTAAAGTTTCAAACTTTCAAGATTCACAGTATACCTATGAAACTTTTAAGATTTCTTGAAGTAGGTCCCTCTAACTTTTAAGTGTTAAAGTTTGAATAGCTTTATTTAACAGCTTGCATACTCACTTCAAGTTCGTTCCAAACTTTCCGTTTCACGTTTTATACAGTCAAATAAATTGAATACTTTTCAAAATATTATCATTAGATAAAACCTAAACTCATTTTTACCTCAACCAACTTGGATTATCTCTTCCTCATTTTTATTAATGGCCGGGAGTGGATATGTGGTGGTTATCATCACCATCGTCGTACTGAGCATATCTAAATACTATTAAAAAAACGACTTTAGAGTCGTGAGGGTTGATGAATACGTATACCAAACCAACAAGCACAAAAGTGAGGACTTCGATAAAATAGATATTGACGTTGTATCTATTGAATTAACGGTGAATTTTATCCTAGTATGCAACTGTTCGTGTGGTTGATATTTAATCTAATGGTGAAGACAAGAGTAGTGAACAGATTTAGTTGACCGTTGTGCTTGTTGAAGTTCTATTGGTTTTGTAATCTAGTTCTGATGTGAAAATTTTGGTTATAATTTGTTTCGGTGATTATATAGTCGTGGTCTATAACTTGTTTATAATTTAGATGATTTATTTCCTTTTCATTTGTAATAAAAAATTGTCCGTTAAAACAAAAAAGTTGGACTATATATATTTACTAGTACTAACCCGTGGCGATGCCAGGACATATATTAAAAGATAAATTTAATTTTTTTTATCAATATTTGTATTTCTCTAAGTTAAATATTCATATGGTGATAGGGCGTCCATCGCCCTTCCGTCTTATAAATATTTAAATTAGAAAAATAAAAATATTAATAAAAAACTAAATTTATCTTCTAAAATATTTTTAAAAATAAAACAATATTTTTTTAGAATTACCTATTTTTTAATTTTAGTATTTTGAAATCTAACGGAATATATATGTTAATGTTTTAATTTTTTACCTGTTGTCAGTGAGGGAGAATGTCTGCCTTACCGTAGAAATGCCCTAGTTATTTACCTATTAACAAAATAATAAAAAAAATAAAAATCAATAATTTATAATAAAAAAGCAACATCATACGTAACAATAGAGTACATAACAATAAGAACAAGAAATAATAAAAGTTTGTACAAAAAGAAAAAAGGGAAGGAAAAAAATTGCGAAGACTTCGAATTCCGACACAGATGACAAACCACACGCATTGCATACAAATTATTGAAAATGATGGTTAACTACACGAGTTGCCTCCTTTGAAATAGAAGCTGGAAACTTAGTCAAGCCTTATTATTCTTTATTATTTCTCTTTCCTACTTTATCATTATTTTATTCACTCTCTCACTTACTTTATCACCCACTTACAACTTTATCAATACATTATCACACACAAATTAATATTTTACTTACTTTTCTTAATTTGAGAGAATGCAAATTGGTAGGAAGTTTGTAAAAGACCAGAGGGAGTATAAGATTGCATCCTCTAAATTTATATTTCTAATACGATTCATAGTTATGTGGACTCGGGGGCAAATATACAACGTAAATTTATTAAAGTTCATTCTGAGAATTTCAGATTAGCTTCTACTTCAAAACAATATAAAAGAGACCTTTGATCGCTCATACCACTTGATCTTAAACTTTTAAAAAATGAAAGATTGTTAGTAATTTAAAATGTTGGAATATTAAGATGATCTTTCATCTAGACAAAATAAGTGTTCTAAAAGGCAATGAAAAAACTCAAAGCTATTGAGCCTATCTAGCAACATGAGCCAAAGTATGATCCAATTTATTACAAGGTCTGGAAATATAATTAAAAGTAAAAGCATGGAAAAGTCTTGATAGCAATCAAATTTCTTGACTATTGACACCTAATGCAGAGATGGCGTGTCATGGTGCTGTAATTGACAAATAATTCTCAAAAACACATTCTTTCAATATAAAAGTGCCTAAATCTCAATTCTGCAACAAACAAAATTGCACATGCACAATCAATGATTTAGCCATTGTCGGAATCATGTATATCAGGAATTATACTTTTCTTCCATCCAACAACAACACCTGGATTGTTTTGCATACGTCACCGGATTTTACTCCGACTGGTCAATGAATTGAGGCATCAAAATTCATCTTAATGCTATTCCATGAAAAGTATTAGGGAGGTCACGTTAAAAGATCTATTGTGAATCCATGTGTCTGCGAATATAGACACCGATAAATTGAGTAGACTCATAGGATCATATCCGCTCGTCTTTTTTTCGATTATGCCAAATGATTCAACTTCCAAATGAGCAAACGAAGAACTCAAATGCATATGTTGACACCACTTGCATAAATTTAAAAATTTACTCCAAAGTATATTTAATATCAATAAACATGACATAATTGAGGAAGTTAATACATGCACAAAAGCAACGAACAAAGCTGCAATTCCTGAGAATGTTTCAAATCAATATATTTTCAGTAGTATAAGGATAAATAGGATAACCAATATCATCTTAAGAATATATCTCTTGTGCATAGAATGATCTGGAAGAGTATCATTCATCACACTCCACAAAATGTTGATCTTAATCTTCCAAATCAACTCTTAGTCGTTATAACTACAAATAGACATAAAAACATTTCACAGTGTTGTATTATGCGCAACACGCACCTTTGCACAAATAGCCATGTGCATCTTTGGAATAATTCCACTGTAAATGCACTGGTGTCACAATTCATAAAGTTAAAAATAAATATCAATCGGTTAAGTGATACTGTAGTATATAGATATTTGAATTGCATGGAGGTTCGACATACCTCAATTAGAGAATCCATCACCGAATAAGTTGTTTTACCGATTAAATTAACCACCGGATCTTGAACAAAACAAAAGCAGTTATCTCTTTGTTCTTGCCTCTTTTGCAGTCACCTTGACCTTACAACTTTAAATCTATCATTTATATCACTATACAGCCTGCAACATAAATTTCCATCATCCAAACTTTTATGGTAGTGTTTTATAATAAGATTATGTTTGGTTGGAAGGTGTTGGGCTCAATCCATACATTGACTTTGAAATGTGTTCATCATAGTAATATAGTTCATCTTTATTTTGTTTAGTGAATCCCTAAAAGTTTGGGTCACTAGTGATGTTGACAAAAATGATTTGTTGTATCTGTTCACAAGTAGGAGCGTGACTCTAGAACATAATTGACTATATATGAAAATGTTGAATACTAAAGATCGGGAATTGATATTGACTCAGTAACTAAAAGTTAAATTGACTTTATTATATATGTTAAAGAATATGAACATGCATATAAATACACAAAAAACTGAAATTATATAATTGCCGCTACAGGCAACCCACATGTGTTTATCAACGTTAAATGTGTTCTAATATAGCATTTGAATTCTGAAAAATAAAAATAAAAATCATTT
>JAYMSP010003550.1:0-19325 GCA_036897095.1 Plantago elongata
GACTCGCTGATTCAAAAGAATATCGAGAATTGACTCAAGACTCGTTGATTCAGTAGAATACCGAGAATTGATGGATCAAGATTCGTTGATTCATAATTGACAAGTTTGGAGAAACACCTCAATTTTTTTATATAAACTCAAAACTGCTCTTACAAAATAATGAAAAGGTATTTAAATAGCTAGTAAACCCTAACCCTAGTTGCTACAAAAAATACTTGCATAACAAAGAGATCCTAATAAATAAATAAATTTAACTTTGATCCTTGACATTCTAAATCTAATTAAACACTATTCGTTCCACGTCACAAACAAAATACATACTTCTACAGTTATAGTTTTCAAAAGAAAATTTTGAAATAACAAGAAGGTTTGCAAAACAACTTGAGAACATGACCAGATTCATCTTGTGAACATCTGGAACTTTCATGAAAATTGTTTAAAAATCCGGAAACTTTCTAAATTTAAAGTATAATAAAAAGTGACAATGTTTTAATAATGGATCTGAATATGTATCTAACTTGTATCAATTTCCCTTCTACAAAAATTATTTTAGTATAAAATACAGAAGTAATACTATTGGGTCATTATTAGTGGACTTTCAATTAAAAAGAAGTTAATATTACATGTTCATAAAAACTTTCAAGTCAAAAGTACCATTCATTAGCATCAAAATACCTTAGCAAGTTAATTTCCAATAGTATCACATTGATCAAGTAACAATTTTATAGAATTCACATTGTCATATAACAAGACCGTGAAAATTATTTAACATGAGACAAGATATTAGATATACAACAGGATGCTAAATTTTAGATTAAGATTTGACTCCTACTTTCAGAAATCAGATTTGGAAAACTTTTATTCAATAAATCTTATTTTGAGACCCTTTTGCAAGACAAAAACTGTCATTTATGGTTGTATATATAAAAATTGAAATATATATTGGGTCTTTTCTTTCAAAACAAGTTGGATACAAAATAAGGTTTTGAACTTCCAATGAATCCAATTCAGTGAGGAAAATGAATTATGTAGATAACTGCTAATTATTAGAAAATAGTTGAAGGTTTCCATTCAGAATCTTTAAGTATGTAAGATCAGAATAACATAAATATAGAAAGCTTCGCTAAGGAGTTAAAACTCAAGCTATAACATATTTGTACGTACATAATTTACAACCAAGTATTCATCTTCTAAACTATCGAATGAAATATAATATACTTGTTTTAAGATAACAATCATAATTTATCAAATATAAATGAAAGAAAATTAAAACTTCAAATGCGTGCATTAATTATTTTGGTGTGTTCATCGTGCTTTTCCCTTATTACTTGTTGGGTTTTGGTATAATTGATATTGGCATTCTTCATTTCGTTCGTGTAGTTATTATAGGCATTTTGAAATTCTTAAGTTCGTAAAGTATCGATAGACCCTTTTAGTGTAGATGAATCTAGACTATTTTATTTCCAAAATCGATTGCGATTTGGTGCCTGAAGTTGATCCAGAATAGAAATTGTGTGCGCAGATGAATCTGCACATTTGTGTAAGTCCGCCGCTTTGTATCTCGTTCGTTATCCGCTTGAATTTCTTGTACCAGGTATACACGCACTCGTCATTCTGTGTAGCTCACTTTAGTTTCCGGAAATGTTTAGTTTTAGTACGTTTCGGGGCACTGAATTGCTCCGTAAAAAAAGCTGATGTTCGTTTGCGAAAGCTGTTTATACGGGGTGAGTTCGTCTCTCCTTGTATATTTTCAGTTACTCGTCCGTTTCAGTTCCGAATTTGACCCTTTTGTTCCCCTTCTGAATACTTGGTTACAATATCAAGACAATGATCCTTTAGGATGTCACTTAACTTAGTCTCTTCCAATTGTGTCATCGGATGATGTCGAAATCAAATTGTTGATATAACTCTCAAACACCAAAATATGGTTGCATCTAGCCTAAGATTCATAAGTACCATTCTTTTCAACCAAGTTAATAAACTTAGTCGGTACCAATAATATTTTATGTTAATACTAACCTATATTCATCCAAGATGCAAAGTATACTAGCCTACAGAACCATCCCCAATGAGAAATGGTAAACTTAACCACTACCAATCCCAGCATATATATATATCCTTTAAATAATATATGCACGTCCATACGCTCCAACCATACAAGTTTACACTTTAGAAAACTTCTTGCATATATGGAATCAAAGCGCACTAGTCTAGGTATCCTTTTCCACGGATCAACCAAAATATAGGAAACACCTCAACTATAACAATCGTATCTCATTCAAATCAATCATCTCTATACAATTACAATTGGCTGCCAAAGTAATGGAAATGATTGTAAACACCATTAGCCCTCAAGACTCACATAAAAAAAATCATGAATCTTAAACATGGCTTGACTGATATAACAGACTTAAGGTACTGAAAGCACTAAAACCACATCAACCTAGAGCTCTGATACCACCGGTGACATCCCACCCTAAAAGACCCTCCAGGGCTCAGCGCACTCACCTGCACCTTCCTACAAGACCATCTCCTATATGTCAAAGGTTGCAGGAACTAACTAAAATCCAATGAAACTAAAGTCATATATTGTACCTGATATTCTCAGCATTCTTTACACTTAAATATGGACCCATCTTGGCAACTTAGACCAATACGCTAATCTCCTTCAAGTGAGATTTCCAAGTATTATCCTAGCTTCTCCATAAATCAACAAACTCTCCTAAAGTGTTACACCTGAGGAAATATGGACAGAACAAGAATGAAAGGAGTATGTCTTCAGTGACTTAGTAAGGTTTAAAGGTAACACAGTATCAACCAAATAACAAGAGTTGAATGGAAAAGAATGACAAGCAATATGAACAAGATTTCAAGGTGTAGCCAGATGATGATACGAGTACAATCAGATACCAACCATAAAACTCCCGAACATATAGGCTACCTTATGACTCCATTGAGGCGTGACCCGGAAAATAGACAACTAGCATGCTGAGGTTCATCAGATTACGGAATACACCAACCACCAGTAGTATTCAGTGTCTAGGGAGTGGGAATCTGAAAGGAGGTGACCTTAACCTGTCGGTCCATCCCGCCAGGTAGTCACTCACTTAAAGTCACGGGCCCAAATCCAATTCAAATCAATATATGTAACTCTTAATCACGTATGCTCATTATCATCTTTGAAAGAGAAGAGAACAATATCAAATAACATAGCATGAACACAAATCAGGTATATTAGTTGGTTTTGCACAACAATGTCAAGAAGAATGTAAGAGTGACTTCATCATTAAAGGTCAAGATTACAGATTGCAAATGTACGAAGAGGTACAAAATAACATCTGTTATGGCAACATGATTAGAGAAGAAAAGAAAGGTAATGACAAAGAAGCAAAGGTACAACTGGTCAAGGAAGGATACAAGGAATCCAAAGAAAGAGAACAATATGATAAGTATGACATGAAACTTGATAGCCTAAAATGAAACTCATCACGGGAACAACTGGACAAGGCTAACACGGATATAGAAATATCCAAAGAAATAATAAAAGTGATGACATAATTGAATCCAGGAGAAAAGAAGGACAATACTTTAATATGACTAAGAACACTCAAAACAAAAGGACATCAGTTTAGAAAGTGATTGGTAAATAATGAAGGGGTGAACAAGTAAGTAAATGAAAGGGTTTACAAGGATAAGAGATCTAGAAGAGAAACATGAATTCAGTTCAGATGGAATAAGATGATCATGAGTTGACCAACTTATACAAGGTTTACAAGAATCAATAGCAAGGTCATAATCAAACGGATGAGGAGGTTAAAGAAGGACAAGAACAAGCGAATGGTTGTTTAATAAGAATATATGAAGAGAGGTTGGTCAAATAGTGAAACAACGGACAACATTTAGTCTGTAACTAAAATGGTACAAGGAGATGTAATCAATATCAGATGATATAAGATATTGAGGTTGTCTAAATAAGCCTAACCGAATGGACAAGAGAAGCACACATATTACCAGTTAATAATACTTGCAAGAACAAGATAGAATGAATATACATTTTCCTCAGGGGCCGAATGTCCGAACGGTATAAAAGAGAAGGCTAGAATCCTTACCTAAGCACCATACATGACTCGACAATCCAATCATTTGACATATTGCTCTTAGAAAAACCCTGCAACATCTCGCCTAGCCAAACACGAACAAAAATTATCACTGGAGTCGACGAGACCTCTAAGCTATACTAGAAGCACAATCACGGCCTAAAAGTAAATCAAGTGGAGTAAAAGAATAAATTAATCGTTTAAAATATATACAAACGATATCAATGATATTATAAAGGCTAAATAATTCGGTTTACTGTTATATTCATAACAAAGTTCAAATATAATGAACTATTAGAAGCCAAATAACCGTAAACATTGAATAGCAAAATAACAATGCATACCCTCTCAAGTTCTTCCATATCATACTTGATATATAATAAACCATGACTACTCAAATTAACCGTATATAATTGATGAATAGCAAACCGAAACTTACTCTTCAAAATTCCATGTTCTGTTCATCCGAAATTGTGAATGGAATTAGATTTTCATTTTGTGTGAGCAAAAGTGAATAGTGTGGAATTAAAGGAAACTTTTGTGGTGAAATGTGGAGGCCTAAAATTATGACTCAGGTTCCCGCATGATACGTGGAAGTCATGACAAGGCAAGGCGATAAGCAAGTAACATTAATTATTAATTTAACTAGTAAATTATTTAAACCAGCTTGCTTGTTTCGATTTTCGAAATATATAATATTTATCAATGTGAATCACTAAACAAGTAATAAATTCGTAAATTTCATATTATAGTGATTGAACTTTTATAGGACCTCGTTTAGATATAAAACGGTTTAAATCAAAACTAGTAATAAGTCGGACCAAAAAGTATATTAAACAACTATAACAATGAAGTTAAAAAAATAATTACAGAGAATAATAGTAGCAGTAGCAGTAGCAGTAGCAGTAGTAGTAGCAGTAGTAGTAAAAATAATAATAAAATAATGATTATTTTAAAAATAATTTTAATATTTGCTTATTTAATTATCTTAAGCGGTTATTGAAAGTGGGTCGTTACAATCACCCCTAAAAGGAATTTGGTCCCCAAATTCCAAATTGTCGTAGCTCAACTAGTAGATTACGATCTTATTGATCATTGTGAAACTTGTGAATATCCATTCAAAGTGAGCTGAATGACAGAGATAACCTCTTCAATTGGAGGAAATATATCTTCATGAAGTTTGTGAACAGGGTCAATGAGTTTGAACCCAAAATTATTAAAGGCCGTGCTGACACCAAGTTCAATATGCACTATGTTCAGAAAATTTACTACACTTTAGAGAAATGTGGAGTTGTGCTCAAAGAGCACATGGACATCCTGGTGACCAACACTATGTACCGACATGCTCATGAGGAAGCCACGAAAAAGGTTGCCAAAGATGAGTTGGTTGCTCAGGGAGAAGGGTATCTGTAGAGATACAGGTTGATGTCCAAATCGCAAAGAAACCAAGGACCAATAAACCTAGGGCAAGGAAGAGGATACAACTTGTCATTTATGACACTCCTCAGTCAGAAAGGGCAACACAAGTTGTTGAAGCCCAACAACCCCTTCTAGCCCAGAAGGACTCTTGCTCAAAAAGGAGATCCTTGAGCTTAGGCAAAATGCCAGAGCTATCAGTGAATGAGCTCAATGAAATCGATGAGTCTGTCCTAGACATTGATAGTGACTCAGAGGATGATTTGCCACTTCAAATGGTACTTAAAAGATCACGGATAGAAACTCATGGTGGAGCCTCCAGCTCAGCTTCACTAACCAAGAAAGCTAAGGTTTCAGAAGATGCATTCCTAGAGAGGTCATTTGAAGATGTCACACCCCAACAGGTAGATGAAGGCTTTATGTTGGATGACATAATGATGAAAGATTCTGACATTGTTTCCACATTCGAGTTGCCAGCAGACTTGATTGTTGAAGAAATTTTTGCATTTGAGCAGATTTCTCAACCTTCTGAGCAAGATCAACCTGAGACGGGAACTCAGAATAATCAAATAGAGGAAAGGTCCGAAGTACCTGAAACTTTAAACCATGAATTGGAAGCCACATTGCCTGAAAATACACAGGCTTTCATGCAGACATCACAATAGGGGGAAGATATTGAACCCACCCCTCTTAATGAAGAAGAGGTTCCTTCAACCTCTGCACCACAAGAACAAAAGCCTGTGCAAAAGGTATTCAATTGTCTCTGAAAAGAAACAATTTTGTACTTATCAAAATTCTTGTGTGTTTCTAACTTCATATTGTCTCTATACAGGCTCCAACTGAGAAAGCTATTGAAGTGGTGGAGACACCACAAGCACATGAAATGCCGGAGGTTGAAAAACCTTCTGAAGAAATTGTTTCTAAGCCTTCAATTGTGGAGGTATGTATAATAAGAATCATTTTCTCAATGAATAACTTGTTAAAATCAATTTTGCGTAATCACATGATTTGCTTCTTCGAATAGGTTCATTCTGAATAGAAGGTCACTGAGGACATTGTTGTGCACTCTACAACACCTATAGAAATAGACACAAACGAATTGGCTAAGTCTCCAGAACGGTTGCCAGAGACCACTCCGTTTTTTGAAAGAAATGAATCTGAGCTTCCAAACTCAGAAGTAAGTGACACTCTCAAAATCATATATCTTTCCAACAACCTTATGTAGAATATTTCTAAGCATTAAGTTTGATTTTAATTTTTAGGATCAAGTAGAAAGATTTGTTGAAGAGGAAACAGTCACTCCTCTGACCACGGTATCTGAAGCACCTATTACTCCAGAGGCCGAAGTACATGAGCCTAGTGTGGATATACATGTATGCTCAGAAATATTTAGACTTCTCTATTCTTAGATAACCACAAGTAAGTTTGAATAAAACTAACTTGAAACATTACTTTCAGGTTCAAGTGATATCAGTGATCGATGTGAAAGCACCACTTGATCTGCTGAAGATTTTCCAGACAATCACCATGAAACGACATGTAAAATGCTTTAGGCAATGGCAAAAGCTCAGAAAGGCTGACTTGACGGAGCTTGCGAAGGTGATTGACCACAAATAGAGGAGGGCAAGAGCCTTCGACCTGGAGAATTGCATTCATGCTATGTTTCCCATAGAGGATTAATCTCATCATACACTGATGCATGACGATTTTACATATGACATTGGGGGGAAGCTGATGGATGCCTTCAATTCTGCAAATGAAGAGACCAGAAGGCAGATGGCTTTAGACCCTGCATTGCCCCAAACACTCAGATTTTATCCCTCTGAATGGGCAAAGGATTACACTTCCTACTGTAATGAACCTGGTTTCAGATGAAGAGGAATAAACTGATGAGAATGACATGGATTCCTCATCTGAACATCCAAAATGAGGTGATAATAACAATCATTCTAATGATGAAGATGATGATAGTCCTTCACCAGGGACTAGTAGAATGGCACAAGGGAATTCCGGAAAAGGGACTCCACCTGCTCTAGACTTTACTCAGAGAGACCCACCATCATCACATAAATCACCACCTCCACCTGACCCCTGTGAAGAACTTAAGGCTGTTGAATCTAGAGTTGAAAGACTCAAGAAAATGTTGGAAGAAGAAAGTAAGCTCAGTCAAGAGTACCAATCTCTGATTGAAGCCAAGGAAGCCGAATTGCTGATAATTGAGGCAGAAAATGCTAAGGAGAAGACACTCCTTGCTGAGATGCAACAACTTAAAAGAGATATCGATGCCACGACTACAGAGTGGAAGCTCTGGGGACGTATGATACAGAGCATGATGTTAAGGCTGCATCAGATAGGCCACTTATACCATCATCTCAGAAAGACAGCGCCAAGGGTAAAGGAAAAATGGTTGCTGATCACGACAACATTGATCAGAATGATCACATCTACGTGAGCATTGATGATGATGAGACACAGGATATGGCTCCAGAAGAGGATGCAATTCTTCTCTCCCATTACAAGAGGGAATTTCTTGCTCTACACATCTTTTCATCACTTGTCAATACTTCCAGATATGGTAAATTCCTCAGAAGAAGTAATGTGTTCGCAAAGCTGCGATCTAAGCTTGTTACTGAAGACTCCCAAGTACTTTCATCTGTACCATCCGACCTTAAGCCGATAGCTAAGCTCTTTCTACACAGAGCCACTAGCATTGCCTTGTCTAAGAAAGATCTAGGCATGGTCCAGGATGAAGATTGCAACAACGCCAACAAGTTGCTTGAAGAAGCACAATATGCTATTAAAAAAGCAGAGGCTATCTACCGTCCACTTGAAGAGTTGAACCAGAAGGAGCAATTAATCCTTCAAAAGAATTAAGAGCTCATAAATGAGTCTAGAAGCTTATCCCATTTCATAACAATTTACAGCAGAACTTTCAGTCACTTTCCCACTTTTACGTTAGTTTGAGTCAGTCACTCATGATTATGGGGGAAGACAATCAACCTGCACAAATGGCAGAGGAAGGAAGAGAAAAAAACTACCTCCCTCCACAAGTCAAGTTCCAGAAAAGGACACACCTTCTGAAGAACTCATGGTTCCAGAAACCAGAGTTAGAACATCAACAAGACTAATAAGTATAATAAATAGGGGTTCCAAGGCCCTTGTTATAGCTGAAGGAAATAAGCCTTCTGAACAAGAAGAAGAAAAGGAAGAAGGAGAATTCCAAGGTCAAGAAACCTGTAAATCTACTATTAAAACTTTCAATGATGATGATGAGACTGATACAAATGAGCATCCACTTCATAAGAGAAGGAAAGTGGGTAGCCTTCCTGAACCACCACTGGTTGTTAAACCAATCAATGCCAGAACTCCTTATGATAATACCAAGTCGATCCAAGGTGGATCTTCCTGCACAACCCCCAGAAAGTAAGTAGAACTGTAGAAAGGTCTAAATAGAAAAAGGCGCAGGGACTTACAGATTGGTAGAATTCAAGAGAAAGAACAAGAAAGACTAGTTGCTGCCCAGATTGAGTATGTCAAAACAGATGGCAGTCAATCAACCTATAGTTGCATACATCTTCAGAATGGTTACTGGATACTTGAGCTACAACATCTGCTACTAAACAAAGAGTTTCCAGAACCTATTTACAATCAAATGAGGGTATGGAGAACCAACAAGCTTACACTACTAAATCCAACAAACATTAAGAAATGACTTGATTTTGAGGTTTACACAAGAACTGAAGCCATGAAAAATCCATTGGATTTTATCTGTCTTATCCCAAGCCTAATGAGATACACAAGACCAACAAATTGTATGGTACTCTCAGCAGACATAACAGACTAGGAGTTGAACCATATGAGTCATTTTCCATGACAAAGGAACAATACATAGATGACATTACATACTTGGAGGAGATTTACAAGTACTATCAGTTGTCACTGCTGAAGGAAAAACATGCATGGGTATGGGGCAAATACCTTTGGGTTAAGAACTTTGTTAAATCTAACAAAGACCCTGCCAAAACTTACAAGGACGTTTGTGAACTAGCCAGAAAGACAGGGCTCTTTCTCAGAAGGTTACTTTATGAATATGTTGAAGATTGCAGGAGGGTTGACACCCATTGATCCAGAGAGAAGCTAAAGAACTTAATGTTTCTGAACCTAAGTTTTTTTTTTGAAGACTTGAAGACTAGTATATTAGGATGTCTTACTTGGAACTTGGTTTCTCCTAATGTCCTAATTTACATAGTAGTTTTTGTAATTCTGTTGACTATATTTCATTGTAATACATTTGTAAAAGTTATCTTATGCTCTGTAATAGTTTTTTCATAAGATCATACTCTCTGAAACCATTTATAAGAAGATAACTTTTCAGCAGGGATCACTTCTTGTGATTTGGTTGATGTTTACTTTCTGCACTTAATTTATCTGATTGAATATCATCTTAAATGATTAAGTGATGGATTGTTTTCACTTCCATGATCATAATAGGACTTTAAGATAGTCATGGATGACTGATCAAAAGGGGGGAAATTTGTTAGGAATATTTGTTAGTATTTTTAATCAATTACCATATAATTTATCTTAGTGCATAAAGGTGACTAGTACTCTTAGTTCACTTGAAAATTATAAATGAGGAAATCACTTAGTGTGTTAGTCTAGTAAACATGTAATAGGATTATTAAGTCTCTCTGGATGTAGTTTTATATTTCGAAGAAGGCCATGAAGAAAGATCCTAGCAATGGATTTTAATCAAAGATCTGAAGACTGAAGATTGCACAAGTTTATAAAAACATAAGGGTCAGTCACCTCAGATAGACTATGTCCAGAAAGCATATGGTATAGTGCAAATATTGCACATAACAAGTCTCTGAACATATGTCATCATTGAGTAAAGGAGCATGGTAGCTTTCAGAAAGGATCATGTGTTCGTTGAGACTACATGACAAGAAATAGTACAGTGCATTAATTACAAAGTGGTGAAAAGTCAATCGGTGCAAAGTCCTCTCTAAAATATAAGCAAGGGACTTCTGAGTAATCATTTCGAGATATCAACGGATTGAATTTTTAGAAGGTCTAACGGATACTATTCAAACGACTCTCAAATTCATCTATAATATCACCACTTACAAGCTGAGAAATACACACACGAACTACGCTCATATCAACTATCAAGCAAGTAATCTCTCAACCATACATACTATCATTCTCCAAGCTTATTGCTGCGACTAACAAACTCGAAAAATCACTAGTAATTCTAAGTGTCCTGAACCTATAACAAGAGATTGTTATTCATGAAAGTGTTGAACTTTCGGATACCCTTTCTGAAGCTCATTCTTTAGAGCGGATACCAATTACTTGGGTCAGTAAGGAGAACCTACCATATACTGAATAAGTATATCAAGTAGTGTCATCTCTTCCAGCTCTCTGGAAACATAGTTGAAAAGTTATACGAGAAACTTACCTGACAATCAACATATAACCAACACCATCAAGACGTGGAGTACATGAAGTACTTGGTTTGGGAAATCAAAGAAAAGCTCCAAGGTTATCTTGAGTACAGGAAGTACTTGGCTCGAGGTGCTAGGAAAAAACTCAGGGGAAACATTTGTTTGTAGGGATCTTAGCATAGGTTTTATTGTAAGGAGAACTCAATTATCTTCTCTAGTGAATTCCAGGTATCAGAAAGGCCGAGTGGATTAGTTGGAGGATTACGCCACCTCCAGATACCACTATAAATTGCTGTGTTATTTACTTTATTGTACTTATATTCCTGCATAACACACACACACACATATTATTACTGCACAGTACAATCACATTTATCTATCGCTTAAGGTCTTTCGCTCTCTGAATCTAAGTATCAGAAACCTTCCAGTTTCTTAGAAAGACTATTTCTAGACAAAAATTTGAAAAGACTATTCACCGCCTCCCCCCCCCCCTCTAGTCTTTTCCTTTGTCGTTATCTGGACGAACAGAGAACAAATTCATTATCTTGATGAATCTGAAGAATGAACAGTTTGAACAAAACAATCATACATTGACCACCATCCCTCCAGATTTCAAAGCCTTTGTTGAGCTGATGACCAGAAGGGCCACATCTCTCATGATTGTACATAATAATCTGGGAATGCAAAGAGATGAGGATTTAGAGACAGCTCATAAAGCACTAATGGAATCTAGTTATGTTGCTGGGAAAGTAGATAAGGTGTATGAGCCACTAGAGCAGATCTTCAAGAGAGAACACCTACTACTTGGTCAGTTTGAGTCACTACATTTTGAAGTTCGTAAACTGGTACAAGGCAAGAATGTATTGAGTACATATTTAGACTCTTTGCAAGAGGCCTATGTCAAATTTGACTCATACTACAATGACTAAGGGGGAAGGATTAAGAAGAGAATTAGGCAAGAGGAAGCAGCCTGCATAAAAAACTCTAACCATCAGAGAACCTCCCTCCTCTTCAAGTCTACCACCACCACCCCCACTGACTAGATCCAGAGCTACACAGGAAAATCCAAGGGGAACCAAGTCCCCAAGAAAATCTGATAAACCTTCTGAAGAAGAAAAAGAAGGTGAGATCAGTAAGAAGAAGAAAGGTAATGAAGATACATGCTCACCAAATGATCAAGGCCAAAACAATCTGGATGATGATGATGATGATGATGATGATACTGATCATGATGAGAATCCTCTCCATAGAAAAAGGAAGAGAGTTGAGGAGGTATCTGAGCCTATTGATAACACCAATTGTTGCAAGAACACCATCTAGACATTCCAAATATGTCCATGGTGGTTCTTCAAGTCAAACCCCCACTCAGAACACATCTAGGGATCATCCTAGAATGAATAGAAGACATATAAAAAATGCAAGGTTTTGGAGAACCGACACTGAAAACCTTCTTCCCATGCCATAAGATGCATTAATTGAGTATACTAAGACTCATGATAGCCAGTCTGCATATCAATGCATAAGACAGCTGAATGGCTACTGGATTCTGAATCTCCAACACTTATTGTTGAATATGAAATTTCCAGATCCTATCTTAAACCAAATAATGGCATGGAGGATTAAAAGACCCCATATGATAAATCCTGCTCATGTGAAAACATAGCTTGGTGTTGAAGTAAAAGTAAGAAGAGATGTCTTGGATAAGGAAATGAAGGAAGAGGTTCCTATCTATAAGCCAGATGATGTTCACAAGGTGCTTAAATTGCTGGGAACAGGATATAGCTCACGAAAAAAGCTTGGAGTGCTACCACATGAGTCATACTACATTACTAAGGATGAATATGAAGATGACATGCATTACTTCAGAGTTATCTAAAGCACTTCAAACTGATTGAAACCAAGATTGAGCATGCCTGAAAATTGGGAAGAGTCTATTGGGTTAGACAGTTTCATAAAAAGAATCCTGATCTGGATTATAAAGAAACGTGCAAGGTTGCCAGAGAGACTGAAATGGCTAAAAGAATCTATCTCTTTGACTATGTCATTGACAAAAGAGAGCACAAGGATAAAAGATTCATAAACTAACCCAGAAGGACTGATTGGAGAGCTTAAGGTTGCTGACAACCAAAGTGTTTTGAAGATTCTGAACTCTCTTGTTGTTCTATTTTTCTTCTGTAATGCTTTCTGTATTTTTGCTGATCTATTCATTTGATATATTCTTGTAAGTTATCTTATGGTCTGTAATTGTTAATTCTGATGATCATACTCTCAGATACACAAAGTATGATAGTTTTTTGAAAACTTGTAATAGGATGTTAGGTCTCTGAATGTAATTTTCATTTAGCTCAAAGAAGACCAAGAAGTAGGCATCCAAGCAAAGGAGAAGACCTTTTGCACAAAGGTATCTGAAGATAAAGGAGGAAAGTCTCCTCAGATAGTTGCTCCAGAAAGCTGTGTAAAGACTTGTGTTTTTCTCACAAAACAAAGTCACAACAAGTTTATGAGAGATGGAACATGTGATACTTCAGAAAGCTACAGCTTTTTGATCGGACATTATGGTACATATCACATATACAAAGAATTATATATTAGGACGATAATGAAATGCATCTCAATTGGTAAAATGATTTATCTCCATTTGATAGGTCAGAGGTTCAAGTTACCCTTCAGTCCTTTAAAAAAAATCGGTGGTAGAACAAATAAGATTATATCTTAACTTATTGTTTTGTGACTGATAATGTCTTCTTAGAGGGCGGAGTGTAACAATCATATAAGACAAGAAATACATACTTACTTTTTGCGTATTTGGTGTTTGTTTATTTTATATTTATAGTATGTTAAAGAAGATAGCGAGAAAATCAAAATGGAAAAGCAGATGACATTTGAAGATCCACTTTCAAGTTAAAAAAAGGACAAGTAATGTGTTCATTATATATAGGTGGTTTATTAATTATAGCACAGGAATAAAATTATATATTGTCCTTGACTTAATCCAAGGCTGCCACTAATATGTCCTTCCAAATGGCATTGATATACACGAATATAACTTTCAACATCTTCTTACTTGTTTTTCTTTCATTAATTCTCAAAGACCTAGCTAAACTCTTCCATATCACTAAGTGGTCCATTTGCAGGTAGCTCAAAAGAATGATGAACATTTTAAGGAAATGTATTTGTTGTTTATCCGATGAACAACCCAAACTAGGGTATGTTATTTGAATTTCATATATATCCTCTTAACTAACATTCAATATATTTTTTTCCTTTTTTTGTGGCATATAGTTTCTAATCATTTAAATTAATCTTTCGTGATATATAATTTTGATTAGATCAAGCAAGAATAGGGACTATCCTTGGGAGATCTACACTCTCAAAGAGCTTGTTCATGCCACAAACAACTTTCACAATGATAACAAGATTGGTGAAGGTGGTTTTGGAAGCGTCTACTGGGGTACAACCAGTAAAGGCGTTGAGGTATATTCTCAATCCGTAAGATTAGCTTCACGAATTATAAGTGAAATTTCTTATATTCTTCGGGTTTTGAATTCAGATTGCTGTGAAAAGGTTGAAGTCGATGAATGCGAAAGCAGAAATGGAATTTGCAATTGAAGTTGAAATACTTGGTAGGGTTAGGCATAAGAATTTGCTAGGTTTAAGAGGGTTCTATGCAGGTGGAGATGAAAGGCTGATAGTGTATGATTACATGCCGAACCATAGCTTGATCACTCACTTGCACGGACAACTTGCTGCCGAATGCTTGTTAAATTGGTCGAGGAGAATTAAGGTCGTGATTGGATCCGCGGAAGGATTGGCGTAAGTTTCCTCTCTGGATCATTACATTCCTACTAATTTGTTATCGAGATAGTTATAACATGACCTTCGACAACCCATACAATATACACTCGATAATTCATACATTAGATAATTTTAAATGTCACACTAATTTGTTGTGCTAAGATGTATGGTTTATCAGGTTGAAGTTTAGAATTGGAGCTGTTATGCTCAATGTATCAAAGTTACTCTAGTTTGCATGGCTCCACTTGATGTTCCTTTCTAAAACGTGTAACTTAATTCAACACTGAATGCATACCGCATTAATGTAAATGTTCCATTATTGCATTCTTTTGTTAATTTGAAGGATTAGTCGGTCTAGTTAATAAGCTTTTATATTTATGCTCTCTGATTTTTGTTCTTGGTTTACATCTTTTGAAGCTACTTGCACCATGAAGCAAATCCTCACATAATCCACAGAGACATAAAGGCCAGCAACGTGTTACTAGACACCGAATTCGAGGCCAAGGTAGCTGATTTTGGCTTTGCCAAACTCATACCGGACGGCGTCACTCACATGACAACAAGAGTGAAGGGAACCCTAGGGTACCTGGCGCCCGAATACGCCATGTGGGGAAAGGTCTCTGAAAGTTGTGATGTCTACAGCTTCGGAATCTTACTTCTTGAGATAATAACCGGGCGAAAACCCTTGGAAAAGCTATCCGGAGGCATTAAGCGTGATATCGTTCAATGGGTCACACCCTATGTACAAAAGGGCGCGTTCGATCACATTGCAGACCCTAGATTGAAAGGGCAATTTGATAGGGATCAATTAAAGAAGGTGATTTTGATTGCCATGAAATGTGTGGATAGTAACCCGGAGAATAGGCCAAGTATGTTGGAGATTGTTGAATGGGTTAAGGGTGGTATCGGGAGTAGAAGAGAAATCGCGATAGTGAAAAATGACGAGTATGATGAGGAGGAGGCAGAAGAAGAGGAAGATCGAGTGCATGACTATACCGATGATGACATTGATTCCGAGGTTTTCATGACTGATCGCAAATACAAAACAACTACAAGAGGAAAGCGGATTTAGAGTTTACTCACTACAAGAAACTGTCGGAATTGTGCGGAATTATATTTAAAGTCAATATTATGTAAGTTGTTACTAAGTCCTGTGTGTAAAATGTGTGACTAACAAAGTATAGTCGAGTGGACCTTTTGTCACATCGAGTTTTGAAAACAATGATACTTGCGAGTTGGGAAGATTGTAAACTGCGGAGTACATTATATGAGTACATTATATTATTGCTCTTAAAGCCATTGCTTGAAACTTTACATATCGACCGGATTTGTTGTGTGGACTATGAAAGATCTTAATTAGCCAGTGTGCCAATATTCCAAAGAACCTTAGGTTTCTCAATTGATTTATGTCGTGTACGAATTCAATTGTCTTCTTCTTTGATATGTATGTGGAATTTGTCTTTTTCTCTGTGACATTTTCAATATAAATCGATTAATGAAGAAGAAACATATTTATATCATGCACTAATACTTTATCCCTTGTGATTGATGTTTGGATCTTCCTAGACGTTAGCAAATGGCTTTTTCTTTCAAAATTCTTGTGGCCGTCTCTAGAAACTTGAATTTTTAATTACCCATGAGATTTTTTATAATGTGGATTGTGACTAATATACACAATTAACTTCCCGTAGTTGATAGTGTTGGAAAGTTTTAGTTTCTAGACACATCACCAATTAGAATACAACCAATATACACCCTTCGTCCTGAATTAAATATCTCACAAAGTTAGATAAAAGTATTTACGTGAATAATTAAGTAATGTATATTTAATTTATATAAAGTAAAATAGTAAAGATAAAGGTTGTGGGTCTAGGTATAAATTTTAATGCAACCAATTAGGTATCTTTTAATTATAATATTGAATTGTGGATTACAAAAATTGTCAAATATGAAAATGGAACAATAAACTATCAAATAGATTTCTTTGTTTTCTTTATTTTGCTGTGAGGAGCTTGAGATTTTTTAGTATGATTGTATATTGGCAGGTTCGGCTAGAATTCGTATTGTGTTGGTTTATCCCAAAGGGCGTGGGCTTCATGGGAGCAGGGTGCATTTCTTACTTTGGAGAGCAAAGTTAGATCATACATTTCTTTCTTTCTTTTTTCATGAAGGTTTTGGTTAATCAATAGGTTTGTACATCACCACGCCTTTTGTTTATTCAGTTGTTATGTTTCTTTGAAATCTCTTTTTACACTAGTACTCACTTCTATATTCATACATTTCAGTTTATTTTTGTTGGACGGTATGGTTAATCAATAGGCTTCATGATAAGGAGCTCTCCCTTCTTTGCACATCACCACGCCATTTGTTTATTTAGTTGTTATGTTTCTTTGGAATCTCTTTTCACACTAGTACTCACTTCAACTTGTGGCACACACAAGTAAAGACAAGGTTCATTAAATTGATTGTGAAGTTATTATCAGAGCTGAGGAAGTGTATGAGCTTAATTGTTAGAACTAAGCAAGCATGTGGGTTTGTTTATTAGTTCCATTTTTGTTGCTATCAGGAAGAAGAGAAGAAGGAAACATTTTTGTACATTTGTGAGTATTGTTTTGGAAATGTCTTTTACAGATTGCATAGCTATTACTATAAGGCTATGGCTAATCAATACAAGAATTTTTGAAGAGGAGGTTGGATTGAAGATGCATCATTTCCTTCTAGTTACTGGTAGTGCTTTAAGTTAATGGAGACGGAAGGAAATATCGATTGTATGCGTGCAGACATGAATATATTGCTATGAAAGGGAATGTTTTGTTCGTTCAACTGGATTTTCAACTTGTTGGGTAACATTTTTTTCAATTTGTATAAACCTCTTTAATTTTGTTAATATTCACTTCTAGTATTTGATTAGCTTATGAGGTATATTAGACTTTGCATCATAGGTATGGCTATTAGATTAGGTTAGTAGATCTCTTGTACAAATACAATTAATGCCTGTCTGAAACTTTATAATATAGGAGCTTGACTCCGTCTTAAACAAAAAAAAATTATTGAATAATCCAAAATGAAATACAGGTCATACCAACTAGGACGGAGGCCAGGTGTATATGATTTAGAGAGTGGCACTTTCTTCCATCAGATAAGATAGAGAATAATGATTGTAATCTATCTTTTGAATCTTAGATCCGAAAGTAGACCGTTCATTATATTCCGATAAATTTAGAGTGAGTAAGTATAGTAAATGGTAAGATCTTTCTAAAGATTAAAAAATTAGGTATCCAAAATAAAAAATCAGTCAGAATCATCGAACATTAGGTTTTAAATAAATACACAAATATCTAATAATCTATCTTATAAACTCTATACAACTCAACAATCTCTTTAATCTAAAAAAAAAAAATGAGATATACATTCGATATATCTCCATATCCATATTCATACATGGCAACACTCAAATTCATCCACAGCGGAGTATCTCGCCGGTGCATTCCGATTGAAACTGTTCCGTTGAACTCCAATTGGCAATCTAATCTCGAGAGAAAAAGATGCAACCTATTGTCGAGACCCCCTGTGGTGAACCTCCAGGATCCTAAATTGAACTTGATTTCAAATCGGATATGCTTAATCTGGGTGAGGCTCCATAATTATTCCGATCGAAGGATCAGAACAATAAGAAAATCATGTGCAACTCAGATAGTTGCTCATCGTCTAGCTTCACGGCCGGTTGTTGACTGGTTTCCTTCAAATCGAAATTATATAGGAGATTGTACAAATACGATACCGTATTTTTTTTTGTTTTATCTCTATATTTTTGCAAAGTGACAGTTCAATTTTGAAGGAAGCTTTGACTGAACTCTTATCATTTTTCTCCTTTTGACTGATGTTAATTTATTTTGTAAAATCCTAGAATTTTCTTTGAGTATCCGTTTAAATTTAATTCGATCGAGAAAGTGAATCAACCTATGATTATTGGAATAGCTAAGATTTTCCTAAAAGATAGAAAAAACAAGGTCTTTTAAGGTTTTCTTTGCAGTTTTTGAGTTTTAGCGGTCTGGCCGGTCGAGTTATTACAAAACCGGCGAGACACACATTTTTCATTATGTCTTTAATAGATTATGTTATAATTTTATGTTATTAGTATTAATAGATAAAACCATAATCACACCTCTTAAAAGTATAAGAAAATATTTACAAAAATGCTAATCATATAAATTTCGCTGAAACTAAAACACTAACATTGATGC
Source organism: Plantago elongata (assembly GCA_036897095.1). Lineage (NCBI taxonomy): Eukaryota > Viridiplantae > Streptophyta > Magnoliopsida > Lamiales > Plantaginaceae > Plantago > Plantago elongata. The sequence continues at coordinate 19,003 of JAYMSP010003550.1, forward strand.
TTAAAGTTACAACAAAATATCTTATAACTATAATATATGAGCTAAAAATAAGAACAAACAGCTACTCAACATAAGATAAATAGAATAACTTTAATGCTTACAACAATAACAATGTATCTTAAAACTACAAAATCACCTTTTTAAACTGTAACAAACCACAAAATATGCATTACAAGTTAAAAAAACTAATAATAATGCTTAAACCATAGTAGTGCATCTTAAAACTATAACAACATTTCTTAAAACAATAAAAAAAAAAAGAATTTTCCAAAAATCGAATTATGAATATTTTATCAGAGAGTAAATCTCCCTCCCATATATAT
>JAYMSP010003551.1:0-19324 GCA_036897095.1 Plantago elongata
TATTTATTTTAATTTTCCTATGGCTCGAGTTCGACTCGAAAAGTGCCCGGGAATCGATTTTACATTTTTTCGGATTTATTTGCGAGTCGTTTGGAAGCCAGAAAGATCCAGCTGTATATAATGGCAAAAAGACCGGATTACCCCTGCTTCATTATTCTCCTCCCCTTACCAATAAGGGCATTTTAGTCTTTTCATTGTCATCATCTTCCCCAAATCAAAATAGCAGCCTGCTTACCGTGCCATTTCCCGTTCACCGCAATCTGCCCGCCTCCTCCGCGCCCACACACCGTGCCAACCCATTCCTCCCACGCCTGGGCCGCGCCTGTTGCCCCTATGCCAATTGACCGTGCCATTTTCTTCCTCTCCGTTAACAATGGCGGCTTTCCTTTTCTTCTCCATTAAGCATCGCACCAACCATCACACACACGGACGCCATGAAGAGACATGCGACAAACGGAGAGGAGGGGCTCGGGCTGAGTCAACCTGACACGTGCCGCGCCACCAGCCTCCGGCCGCCTTGGCCACCAACCCTCCACCGCCATTCGCCCCCTATAAATAGGAGGTACTCCGCCATTTTCACCACATCCTCTCCTACTGCTCCTTCTTCTCCTCCATCTCTCTCTCAATTTTACACCTTCAACCGCCACTGCTCCTCCGCGAACCACCACCTGGCTCCGCCCATCTCCGGCCGCCGTGCCACCTATACCCGACTGCTCCTCCTTTTTCCCGGAATAGAGTCGTTTACTCGACCAATTATTCCGGTAAGTATCTCGATCGAATTTCAATTATATTCGAATAGCAAACGAGAAATTAATTTATAATTCCTAGCAGGCGTGCCGCCTCGTCAGCCCCGCCTCGACTGCCATCGCGCTGCCCGTCGACACCTCGCCTTGCACTCGACACTCGCTCGGTTAGTGTCGTGTTATTCCCGTTTATTATCGCTAAGTATCGCTAAGCGGTTATTATTGTTGTTATCATTAATGATCGATATTATCGTACATTGGGATTTAAATTATACTATTAGTCTGTTAAATTGTTAGAGAAGCCGGTAATATTAAATATTGTATAACGGTAGGTAGATATAACGTCGACTGGCCGTTGACTGTAGAATAATTGCCGTGGGTGGCGGACTGTTGTTGAATTTGAATTAGACTGCGTACTGTTGGGTTGAGAGTAGACGTCGACTGGCTGTCGACTAGAGAATAGTAATATAATAATAATGTTAATGGTATTGCCCTGATAAAACAGATATTGGTTAGTTACTGTTAGAGGTTGGAATTATACTGGGACAGACTTGCCGTCTATGGTCTGGATTTATCTGTTAGGAGTCCTATACCGGATATAAGTTTATTGAGACAGACTTGCCGTCTGTCAGGAATAATATACCGAATATAATTGTTGAAAATAAAATAAAGTGTTACCTTAACGGTTTTAAAAGAAATAAATAAATTTAGGACTTGTTTAAAGACTAAAAGTCGGGTTTGCTAAATAGTGTCGGCTAGTTTAAACGTCAAATATTTAATTAATTGAAGTATCATAATAATTGTAAAACTCGAATACTAAATTAATTCGTACGTCATAAGATAAAATAATTTACTTAGACGTCGTCATAAAATATGGGGAAATTTGTCGGGAGTCTTTTAAGTTATTTAGGTCGGGAATTGAGTAGTATTGTTTGTCTGTTTATCAGGAAATTCGGAGTCTCCTGACGTGCCGGATATATATGGTGAGTGATAGTTGGCTTTCAGCATCAGGCCCTGGGAAAGTTAAAGTGCCACTTTTCAAACCCTTTATATTATAGTACTTGTTCATGTTTACTTACCTGCTTGCCTAACTCTAACTCCGATTACGCGACTACGTCTCGACTGACTACGACGCGACTACTAACTACGATTATGTGAGTGATAACTGGCTTTCGGCATCAGGCCCTGGGAAAGTTAAAGTGCTTCCTTTCATCGCTTTTCAATTCCTGTACCTATTCCTGTCTATATACTTGTCTGCATGACTGTCTAACCCTGACTGCGACCACCCGACGACGACCAACTGACTCTGATTCGATTACTTACTGTGATTCCTAAATGTATAACTATAGATGACCTGTAATTAGGGATACCTTACATGTATTGACTTGATACCCTACTGTTCTAGTTACCAATTGACATTGTACCTTGAGTCTGTTACTGAACATGTTTCACTGATCCTGTGTTATGTGCTATGCGACGTTATACTGACCAACCCGACCTGAGTACTAACTGCGATTGTTTGATTAATATTAAGTCTAGTGAAACCGAAATTATGCACGTGTCGTGATTCTAGCATATTAGGGTAGTCGCTAAGTGCCATGCGGAGCGAAGTGCTACACCGCGTATTCACGGTGGGAGCCACCACTCGAGTCCGTAGGGGCCACCTCTAGAGGACTAGCTTATATTGTTTACTGATCCTGTTATCATGTTTACCGATCCTGTTTACTGATCATGTTTACCGATCATGTTTATTAGTCCTGTTACTGACCCCGTTTATTGATCCTCATGAACTGCATTGCACGAAAACTATTTTTGAAAAGCAACCACACACTGTTTTTGAAAATTTGGGAAACCGTACTGGTCGACACTGTCGACATACTGCGACTGATGCTGAGTGATGCCACCTACATCGATATTGTTACTGTTAAGGACTATTCAAACGATCCTATATATTTGGGTTGCGATGGGTCGCACCTATCACATGCAACACCTGCGAGGTTGCTCCTCCACACTCATATATATATCCGAGTTGCGATGGGTTCGTGTCCATCAACGCAACACTTGAGGTCACTCCTCCACTGTTATGAATTCGGGTTGCGATGGGTTCGTGTCCATCAACGCAACACCTGAGGTCACTCCTCCACTCTATCAGGTTATTTGACCAATACCTGATCAGTATGGTCTAGCCCAAAACAATTATTGTTTAGTACTATAAATCTGGCACCTTTTATGTGCTATGATTACTGACTGACTGTTACCGGTTTCCCTGTTTTCAAAAGTGCCGACCCGCGTGTTGTGTTGGTTTGCTATACTGTTGCATTCATACGCATATCCATGCATGCTTGATTATCCTCACTGAGTCCATGTGACTGACACTCTCCCTGTTTCAATAATCCCGCTTTCCCAGATTTTGAGCACGAAGTGAGGACATGGTAGCTAGACAGACGGACTTGACTGATTTCCGCTGCTGATCTATTAAGTATAAATGAGTGTTCCTGTTTTAAATTATCCAGTACATTTGGGTTGTAACGGATAATGGTTTAATATTTTGATATTAATGCATTTGGAATGTTCGGCACAACCCTTGACGTCCGGACCAGATCTGGAGCGCTACAGCTTTGAACCTCGAAACAATCATTATTTTCACCCGGATAATCTAGCAAATGATTCACATCCATTTTGTGTCGATAATGCATACCCGTAATCAAGTTCTCAAGCTCATGAATGTCTTCTCTAGAATTTGAATCTTTTAAATCACTTGAGCCGGTTGGATTCGCCGAACGAATTTTGCAGTGCTGAAAGCAATTCAACATGGCCTCTTGTTGCACATTTTCCCAAGCTGAGACGGACAAATTGATAGCATCTAAAACATTAATCTTTTCCGGAGAAGAAATGTCCAACTCCCAAAATCTTGCGGTAAAATCTTTTATGTTAGTACATCTTAAAGGCTCTAATTATCCCAACATCACATGATTAAATTTTTTAAGCCATGTTTGGTGGTAGAAAAAGCAACTCAATATTTTACAACCCTTGAACTTGAAAGTGTAAAGTTCATATGTAAAACCTCTTTAAATTAATAAATTATTAATTTATTTATATAATATTTCACTAAATTAATTAAGTATCTTAATTTTAATATTATTAATTTATAGAGGTTTTAGTGTATTGTATTTTAATGAATACTAGCGTGGATTCATTGCACATATAGGTTACCCTATTCAATAGTATAATACTTAATGTGGACTTCAAACATTTACGGTTATTGTGATACACCTTATCCCAAGTCAATTAAGAGCAAGTGAAATAAATTTAAGTTAACGCCACAAAAGTGAAGGGTTTAAGAAATTTGGCTGGAAATGTTGTTCACCAAATGTGAATCTTTATTTCGAAATTTCATTTATAAAATTTTTAAACTTAATCACGTTTCATAAGAATCAACCACTCGGTAGGAAGAGGAAGGTTCACCGATTTACTAGATTCAATCATAAATCAGTCTCGCCTAATCAGTACACTCTAATTAGTGCGTGAGAAATTTTATTTAAAGTGACCTCTAAATCAACCCACCAGGCCCTACATTATATATACATTTAATATTGTATATATTTCTAATGAGGCAAATGTGACCCACTCAATAATCGGTAGTTATGTAAACCCGTACCTAGATAAATTGGTAGTGGCACATAATAACAATAAAATGATTCGGATGTTGGAAGAGCAGGCTACTGGTTGTACTTGGATGTCCAATTATTTACCATACAAGTAACTTGAAGGGTTAGGTTAATCAAGTCTAATGAATACATTGCACTTTCCCATTTTAACACAGATTTTAAAGTCCATTTACAATTTGATAAAACTTGGCCTTTTCAAATTCCCAAAATCTCCAAACTCTTTTTTCAAATTCCCACAATCTCCAAACTCTTTAAATTTCTTACCTCACATGGCCGTCAAGTTACTGCACTTTCATCAAGCTTCCAATCTTTTACCGATCATCATAACAAAACATGAACACCAAAGCTAAAAACATTGCAGTAGAAGTTGTCACAATTGACGATGACGATGATGATGAACTTTCAGTCCTCTACTCAAAACCAGCTAACCCAAATTCAAGCGGCTCATCCAAAAGAAACCCAATTTCCGTCGAAGATTACAAACCCTTGATCGCTCTATCCAGGCTCAATTTAGACGATGAAGTCAAAATCCTCTTTTCATCACCAAAGAAACGAGTTTTCAAAGGTGAGTGTTCCAATTCAATATCAGTTCCAATTGATGACGAATTGCGCGAAATTCTAGTTTCTGTAATGTGTGAAATTTGTGCTGATGAGAAGCCGAGTAGTGAAATGTTTCGGATTCTAGGTTGCTCTCATTCGTATTGTACGCAATGTATATCCAGTTATGTTGGAGCTAAGTTGCAGGATAATACTACTAAGATCACTTGTCCTGTTCCTAAATGTGATGGGTATTTAGAGCCTTATCATTGTCGTTCGATTTTGCCGAAGGAGGTTTTCGATAGGTGGGGGGATGCGTTGTGTGAAGCTGTGATTTTGGGGGCGGAGAAGTTTTACTGTCCGTTTAAGGATTGCTCGGCTTTGTTGATTGATGATGGGAGTAGTGGGGCTGGGAGTGTGATGCATTCGGAGTGTCCGTATTGTAATCGGCTGTTTTGTGTTAAGTGTAAGGTTCCGTGGCATTCGGGGGTGACGTGCACGGAGTTTGAGAAGTTGGGGAAGAATGAGAGGACTAATGAGGATTTAAAGCTTATGAAACTTGCTAAGGAGAAGCATTGGCAGAGGTGTGGCAAGTGTGGGTTTTATGTTGAGAAGAAGGAGGGATGCTTGTTCATGAGATGCAGGTTTGGGTTTTGTGCTTTAAAAATAAATAAATTATTTTCAGTGTTTGGATTAGATTGTTCATGAAATGCAGATTAGATTTTGGTTTAATAGTTGCATTATTTCAATTCTTTTCGGTGTTTGGATTAGCTCGTAAGATTGTTTTGTTGTGGGATATGTTCAATAGAACGAGTATGTGCTTAAATTATTTAAAGGAATGTCTTCCTTTTGAGTTTTCAACTTGATCACTCCGTGCATTATAGTGAAGCAGGATGGACTGCTGGATATTATCATAAGATTGCATTTTATATGGAAAAATCACTATTCAGTTCCGTCTTGATCTGCTTGTTGTCCATAGCTAGTCTATGTGATATGGATAGCATGCTTGTACAGTATACCGCATCAAGCTGTTTATTCCTTTAATGCATAGGCTAACGCCTTCCCCCCTTCAATTGTAGGTGTGGATATTGTTTCTGCTATCACTGTGGAGCTGAAATGGCACAGCACCTGCACTACTGTACTAAGTGCAACCGTTGAGCCCCAGAACCTTTGATGGTTGTTTAAGATAGTATGTTAGTAGTACGTATTAGCCTATTAAGTGATGTTTTGAGATGACCAGCTGAACTCATGTTTTCTCTTGTTATATTTCCAACTTGTTAGAGTTTTTTCATGTAAATCATTTATTTTGAAATGGGTTGGACATGTACATCATTGCCATGTGATCAATTTGTCACTAAAAAGTGCACCTTTTGTGGCATGTTTAAATGCTCAACTTGCCTGTTTGATTGACATAAAATGGTCCATGTTGAGTTAAAGATATTGATTATCACATTATTGTGAGGTTCTCATACAATATGCCTTCTGTGACTGAACACGGATTTGTTCTATCTCTAATTACAATGAATATTACATGGAACCACTGGAATAATAACTTGAAATTGAATTACTAAACGGGGGAAAGGCCAGAATTTCTACAACCCAGATTAAATTTAAGGAAATGACGGACAAACAAGTCAGAAAAACATAGTAGGTCAGAATGGAAGGTGCTGGTGTGTCATAACATATTATCGAGCTGAGCCTGCAAATCCTGTACTGCGAACATGTTGATAACGTTCCCTATATCTTCAGGTGTATACTCTGACTTCAGCAGAGATTGAACTTGGACATGTGCTTCAACAATGTTGGTCCTGCAAGTAAATGAGACTTGAGAAATGAGAACAAGGTTAATTGAGGAGAAGGTGAAATCATCTTTGCCATTTTTATTTCTCATGTTCAGCATCATTATCTGGCACCCATGGTTCAAAAGTTCAGTTCCATTTTTTGGGGAATTTTTCCATGACTTGGAGAGATGCCAAGGAGTCTCAGTATAACTTGGTTCGGTAGTTCATTTAAAGCTTCAGATGTTTCGGTATGAGATTTTCTCCGCAAATATTTGCAGAATTTTGGTAGGGAATAGAATTTGAATGTATGGCTGAAAGGTTTGACCTGAACAGCTGCTACTCTCAATTTCTTGTAAAGTCATCAGTGTCTTCAGATTCTCTTAGACAGAATTAGCTTTCATAAAAAAAAAGTTATTTTGACTCATGGATGTAGCAACTTACTTGATTGGTTTGAAGAGTATTGCCCGAGTTGAAGGGTTCGGTAGATAAAGTTTCAATTTACCCATAACTTTTGGGAGATCTTGTTGAATAGTGGATCCCACCTATCATACATTAGCATTTGCATAACAGACAGAAATGGGAAAGAAGAATCAGTTTGGGCAACTAGGCAACTAGAGCAAGAGCAGATTGTTACTGCATTTTTGTAATGTGCTATCCAATTAAAGATCTCTTTTGCCAAGGGGGACTATATGTACCTTTTGAACTAGTTCAGCAACTTTCTCCGGAGATGCAAAAGCTTGATCCCGTAACGGCTTATGAAGGGCAGATTCTGTCTTTTGATTTTCGTTAGCAGAGGATAATGCAACTTTCACAGCAGTAACCTGAATAGAAAGAAGCAATGTGGCTATAAGCTATACCATAAATGAGAACCATTAATGGCATATCAACCAGGCACCAGCATAGCCTTGATGGTCAATTTATGTATATGAAAATGACAGACCTTGGTGACGAAAGACAACAGAGGATCCACAACTAGTTTAGTAACCGACATGATAAACTCCTCACAGGTGGTTTTCAGGCTTTTCTCCAGTTCCTGAATGTGAAGTACATATCAGATATAGTCTGCGTATCAAGGTATGTTTAATAACAAAGAAAAAAGTCGAGGTATACAAAGAAAGGCAGTCAAGGTACCTTTTTTGCATCAATTTGACTTTCCAAAACTCGTGGCGACAGAGTTCTCGCCAAGGAGGTGGACCTTGACCAATCGAATAGTGAAGCCTGACCTCTCAGAATCCGTCTCAAATTATCCTGGAGACGATGAAGAACATCAATGAGTATAGTTACCAAAAATAACGAGTGCTATGAAACATCTAATGTGAGCTATGTATACATCAGACCTACGGATCCTGAAAGTAGTATATATACATAGCAGATTACAGAAAGGATGCCAATGTGTTCAGGTGAAATGGTTTTATAACATAACCACATTGATTTGAGAACTTTACAATGTTTGCACATTAGAATTTGTTTATGAATTAGATGGGTGTTTTCTCCAACAGAATTTATTGCTCTGCAATCAGCATTACCCAATGAAGACGAGAAGGCAATCACGATTTGGTTTTTTCATGGACATGATTGTAAATTTGACTTCAAACTATAGAGCACATAATTCAAATTAATTAAAGTAAAATTGACACCAGGCAGTATAGACAAGTTGTATGGATCGTACTTCATAATAAAAAATGATATGCAAACTGAAGAAAATCATCAGCTCAAGTGGAAAATTACTAACCAGTAAATGCGAGAAGTCAAGCTCCTTGTGTGTGACTGAGAATTCAATATCAAATGGTGCAATCTGGAAAAAGAACAGCCAGGCCCCAGGATAAGTACCATAAAGGAAGACAATGTCAATTAAAAATTGAAGAAAGAAAAACCAAATACCTGCTCTCTGAGGATAAGAAGATACTTTATGAGAAACAATTGCCCATCCATCGTTGCTGATCTCTTTACAATTTGTTTGCTGGCTTTCTAAAAAATCAAGAGGAAGTAGAATATGTCAAATAACGGAAATAAGAGACCAGTCTCAATAAGGAAAAATCAATTTACTAGGGCATATAGGTGTCCTCTCCATATAAACTCACCTGGATGGATAATGAGCATACTTCAACTGCTTCCTGGTGAAATGTTGAGATAGAGTTAAAAAGATGCACAACTTTCCATATAGTATGGAGCAGTAAGCAGCCAAGTTCATACCTGGGCCAAACCAGTAAACACTGCTGGCTCTAAACAACGATATAGTTTTGACAGACAGGTTATAGTTTTCTCTAGTGGAGGATACCAAGTCCTGGAAACGTCTGGATTCTGATCATTCTGCAACCAGATCCAAGCATATATGATTATACATAGTAACTGTATTATTAGATACTACTGTGTGTTGAGGCAGAGAAAAACAAACCCATATGAGAAATACGAGTTTACTTAACAGAATGGCAGTCTTACAGCAGATAATGAAGGGGATAAATACACTTACAGATGATATTTCTGATGTTGTTTCTGCTGCTTTCTCCAGTTTAGCAGGGTAATCAAGATCCTCATCCAACGGAAGATAATTTGCAATCTGATGAGAAATACATGCAACAATAAGTATTAAATGAAGATTTCCATATATTCTGGATGGACATTACAAAAAAGTTATGACCTGCTTGGACTTTTGACTTGTCACCCCTTAAATGAAGTAGTTTTTATATCACACAATTGTTTTTCATTCTTTCTGTTTCAAGAGTATATTAATCAGTATTTTAAAAGTAAGATTCAATTTGCATGAGTGATTCAACCCCCCAACCCCACCCCAACCCCACACCACACACACACATACCAAGTTCTCCGAGTTTCTGTATATCAGCATACGCTAAAATGTGGATAGTTTAATCTTCAATATGGCAACAGATGAATGGACAGTTAAACTTAAATTAACTTCTCATCGACATCCAAAGTTCTGTCGTCAAACTTAATCATTTACTGCTAGACCACAGCCAGACCTCTTTATTTCTGTAACTATGTTTAATTCGCTGTCAAATGTAAAGCTTCACATCTAAATTTAAAAAAAAAAAAATGGCAACCAATAACCCAAAAGAAACATTCATGTTATGCCATGTCAATAACATTTATGAAGCTCATAATGATATTAAGGAGTAGTTACCTCATCTCGAATGTATGTCCTTGCACGAAAAGTCAAACGTTCATGGACATCTGCTAGGATTCTTTCCAATGTCGGTCGCAATCCCGCTAATGACTCACCCCGTCTATTCAGCTGCTCTCCCAAAACTTCGATTTTGAGAATATAAATAAGTTCACAAAGAATATCAAGATTTGCTTCGTGAATGAGTTTCGGCCTCAATGTATCATACAAGTAAGTAGACCTGCAACATATGGCATATAAACTTTCAACTTCATGTTCTAACCGAAAATTAACCAAATTAAAAGTTCAAAATATGTTAGAAAGTGAGAATATATTTTCTAACATGCCATGCCACAACAATTATAGCTAGGCAATTATCTCCTTATATTTTATAGAATGCATCAAGGGCACTTCTAAGGTCCGACTACACTTGTACGACTTAACATACACCCATCTCAGTTGTACTCATTAACAACCACTAGATCGTTTGTCAAAAAAAAAAAATTTGATCTTGTACTTAATCCTAATCGTCTATACAGATTTGTAATATATGAGTACAACTGGATGGGGGTACGTTAAGCAATTTAGTTGTAGTCGGATCGCATACTGGCCCATCAAATGTAGACTATTATTTTAATTTATGACACTGAATTACCTATTCAGTTAAGAGTGGCATTCTATAATATACTCATGAGAGAAAAACCATGTTCTGCTAAGATGCATTAGTCCCTTTAGCCATGATTATGACTTGTTTCAAAGAACTATTGTTTAAACCCCAAAAAGTCATTTCTGTCTCAATTAACGGAACATGCCACAATTTTCAGGAGATATAATCGCTATTATGAACAATTACCTTCCAAATTGAGAAAAAATAAACATATATGTAGTGAAGGAACCAAAGAATGCTCACAGCGGATCTATGAGAGGAGCCAGGCTAGAAACATCCTTCGAGGAGGAAGGGAAGAAATAATCAAAAAGTTGATACTCGAGTTGGCAAACCTGCAAGTCCGTCGTTAATTATATTTCAAGAGATAATTACAAATTTTTTTTTTGTTCGATTCGTTTTTTCTTACGACATGATACTAAAATCTGGATTGTCGGATTAGTGTAACTTTTAAAAACTTCTTACACTTTAGTGATACATGAAAAACTTCCCTACAAATTAGCAAATTAGTGATAAACTTCCTATAAATTAATAATTTTAGTAAATTTGAAATAAAATACACTAGAATTGATAAAATCTATTCATAGTTTTAGGAAACTAAATCAAACACTTTCACATGCCAGTTGAAACAAATTAAACAAGCATCAACTAATTAATACAAGCATAATCATCAAAGTAATCAACCTTCTAGGTTCAAACATCTTTCATTGTCAGATTTTATTAATATTTTTAACTAATAGTAATAGTATGATGTTTGTTTCGTTTTGCATGATTGCATTATATGATGCTTATAATTTAATGTTAAATTATGTATACCGTATGCTTGCTAAATGATGCTTGCAATACTAATATAATGTTTGTTTCACATTTGATGCTTGAATTATACGATGCTTGTAATGTAATGTTGAATGATGCTTGCAGTGTTAATATGATACTTGTTTCCTATTGATGTTGCTTGTAAATAATGTTAAATGATGTTTGTAATTAAATTTGGAAGAAAGATGCTTGGAAATGATAATAAACGTTAAAATTTTATAGGAAAAAAATTAAAAATTGGAATAAAGATGCTTGCAAAATTGGAAAAATGATGCTTGTAAAATTGAAATAATGATGCTTGTAAAATTGGAAAAAAGATGCTTGGAGATAGATTAAAATAAATTAGAAAAAAAAGATAACTTGATTGAATGGTGCTTGATTATTTTGATGATGCTTGCATAATCTTACTTTATTCACTATTCTAATGTAACCAAATCTAAACAGAATCTAATTAGTTAATTGAAGATTATTTTGATTATTAAATATACTATCTTTAGTATTTAATTTGAAATTGAATATATAAACACTAATTTGTAGGAAGTTTTTTATATATCACTAAAATGTAGTAAAGATTTGAGGATGACACTAATTTGTAATTGTCCCATATTTCAATTGCAGCTTAGTTTATTACTAATATGTTGAATATGTTTCTGAGAGAGAAAAAGAAGAAAACAAAATTGAAGCTTTGACAGCTCAAAGTATTCATGAGTCATGACAATCCAAGTTGAACTATAAGAAGAAACCTGCATCAAATATGCACATCCAGATCTGGTCAGTGATGGCAAGGCTTCCTTCTTGGCAAACTCAGAGATTCTTTGATGCACAATACCCCTCACCTAGAACATATTAAGTCACGTCAGAAGAGAAATTAGAAACAAAAAGACGTGGTAACACACACTAGACTTGAGAAAAGGGCCGAAAGGGGATGGGAGTATCACCAACAAAAGCCTTTGTTCACAATAAAGTTTGTGGCACTCTGTGAGCATCTGATCATACTCCTTTCTCGGCTTTCTACTTTCAACTTCCTCCAAGATTGGCTTAAGCTGCAATTAGACTGTTCTTAGCATGGCAGGCCCAATATATAGTAAATAGGTACATGGGAAGAAGAAAAAAGAAACCTATTCAAATTACAGCTTTATCACCCTGTTGTGCATTTTCCTCAGGTCTTAATTTGTTGAAATAGAATTCAACAGTATCATGACTATTACCTCATTTGCTGCAGCCTTGAACCGTACATAAATGGCGGATGCCTCTACACCCTCAGAGACCGAGATATTGCCTGCCTTACCCCTTATTGCTGCCAGGACCTAGATTGGAAGTTGGAGCAAGAGCTTTATGGTAAAGTATTATGCAAAAGGAACAGAGGGATATAACTTGTTCAAGACATTAAAATAATTACTACCTGGGAGGAAGTGGTCTTCAATATGCTGAGTACATGAGAACGAATCATACCTAGAGCTCGAGACTTGTCGAGATTTGAGTCATTTTGAATGAGCAATATTATTAACAGAAGTTTGCACTTCGTAGGGCTAATATATAATTACTTAATTAGCGTTTCATACACATACCTGCAGTTGTCGGAACTTGACCAAGTACACGTTGCACTCAGCATACTGTGGGTTACTTTCTACATACCTACAAAGTGACGGAAACATTTTGATAATAAAAAAACAGAACTGAAGATTTTGTTAAGTGCTAATTTGAACATTAGCTTGCAGCTTCCGCAGTTATGGATGACAGACCAGCATTATAATAAATACTTTATAAGGTCTACGAAAAGACCATGTGAAATACATTTTTACTCAGCAAGAGAAGCCAGAACAATTAGCTCTATTCGCATGACAAGCAATGCACACAGTTCACTATATCACATCAACTAATTTGATAGTGCAACTTACAATATGCACTCATCAAGTCTTTTCAATAGAGGCAGGAAGTTTTCATGCCCAACATTCATGCTTGGAGAATGGAAACTGGTAGCAACCTGCACATATAGGTGACACTGTCAACAACGGAAGATCGGAACAGTTAACAGCAATCCATGCTTGATGACCAACTTAAAGCCAAGTTCATAGGTAACATTGGCATAAATGACATCAAACTTCCCAATAAAGGAATATAGCACGAGACATGGAAATGGTTCAGTTTCAGGGTGTCATTATCTCAATCTTAGCAATATACAAAATTAATTCATTTAAGTTCTCAATGAGAAGTTCAAAACTTGGCTTTAGACATAGATACATCCTGCATTTCAGATTCTACTTTCTTTAACTTAGTTATTCACAGAATCCTAGTCAATTACATAGACCTATATGTCTATATTATTTCCAAGCTTGTACATGTTTTAAATGTCTGGTAGGATTACACATCAGAAAATTGAAAAGACATGGCTATTAGTAAGATATTAAGAAGCTTTACTGAAGAGAGAAAGAAAAATCCAAATCTTAGCACTAGTTAGTACTCAATTACTAACCAAACATGTGAATTTCTAAGATGAATAAGCACTAGTTAGTACTCAATTACTGACTAAGCATGTGTACAGACTCTCAAGGTGCATTTCTAAGATGAATAATAAGCAAAGTGAATCTCAACATAAATAGCACTGAAAGTGAAACCTTACATTCTCGAGTTCATCAAAGTAGTTCAGTTTAAGACGAAGTGATTCGGCAAACTCAACTAGTCTTTGCTTCTCCATCACCTGCAAATAGATAAATGGACACAATGATTTAGATCACTGCCATATCAAAGTTGTTATAAATATCATGTACTTCCACAACCACTCTTCATAACTTGACATATAGCCGGGCATGTGGGAGATAATGACCGATTAGGGCATATCAATAAACCCTAAAGTAAATGAATATTTCCACACTCGATTATAGTTCCAAAGCCAAGAACTTCTTTACCAGTAAGACTATTGTGGCTGCAAAGTTTAAAGACACTCATAGTAGCAGGAGAAAGTAACATACCAATCGATCGCATGCATCATGCAGAGTTTTTGTCTTCGTCGCAACAGCCTGATGCTGCAGTTGTAGATCATTAAATAATTCAAGGGTTTCGTCCACCTGCAGCATTTCAATTATACTATTATTAAGTAATAGAAGAGGCAGGTAGGGTGAAACTTCTCGAAAACATTTTAGTGGAGTTCACTATTACACATACACACACACACACAGAGAGATACGCCAACACAAACCAATTAATCTTACTTGAAGAAGTATGCTATCACATGTTTGTATCCGCTCTGTTAATGTCCTCACATAGTGCTGATATTTCTCCTCTGTCTAAGAGAAAGGAGAGAAACAAAGCAAACAAGTGTAAAAAAACAATTCAACTTAGGCTAACATATTATGCTTCAATTTCAAGATCTGGGAGCAGATATAACCTCTGATTTCATGGCAGCTTCTAGATCAGTAAACCAATTGTAGAACTGCATCAATAAGGAAAAAGAAAATCAAAGAAAGTTTCACATGAGGAGAAGATCTATAGCCAGAGCGTTCAGAATTGGCCAAACCTTGAAGAAAAATTCATATTAGAATGCACAAACTTTGAAAATGCTAACACAGAATTATTGCCTAATAAATTAGAGTTTGAACAACAATAAGCCTATCTGGTAAAAAAGTCGAAAAGAAAAAAAGGAGTTAAACACACCTTGAAGTGTAGATCACATGATGTGTTCAATTCTAAGCATCAAGGTCTCAAAAAGTTCAATCATTACGGTTTTAACAGTGTCATCATGAAAGATTAAAAAATGAAAGAACACACAAAGTATAGTAGGATAGAACGAAAAACAATACAGTTAACTTGGATTAAGATGAAGGCAAATTGAAGACGTGTCCAGGTTTTAGAGTTTGACTGCATAATAATAAATAACCTATAACTCCTTTAGCTGTTTCTTCAGTGGTATATATTCCTACTGGGTGAAACATATCCACAGTTGAGAATTTCACTCATGCTCATGCTAGTTCAAGAACTCAGCTGAATGTGGACTTACCACTTCACTATTTGTTCATTTTTTGGAACAGGCTGTCTTAGAATAACTACCAAATATTGCCAGTTAAGCAGGGCCGTTAAAGTTAAAATGGTGAAATATGCAATAACAGATCTTAGAAACCTAGGCTAAAATAGTATTCTTTGACGCATATACTTGTTCAGTATTTCCATGCACCAAGCAGTAAAAAGATGAACCAACTACGTTAAGGATCTATGAATACTGGTAAATACTTTAGTCAGCATTATCAGGACTGTATACCAATAAGTAGAACATACAACACACCTGGTTAGTATTTACTAAAACGGTTTTAATGACCCCTGAATCTTCAGAGGCATCGTGCTTTGTCGATATGGACAAGCCACTACCTTGTCTAGACACTGGCTCATGTACCTTGCAGATGCCAATAAATAAGGGGAAACAATAATACCGATATTATCTAGACAAATTAGAATATCATAGAGAGAGTATATATTAGCTAAAGCCTAACCAAATTGGGAGGAAAAGGCCGTTCAGCAACGGCATGAGAAAGTGCTAGAATTGCCGCCTGTTGTTGCTCAGTCAAGGGAGCATTCTAGTTATCAGAACATGGTAAACAAAGTAAGCAACGACTCCAATATGTAATTAATATACATTAATAGCTAGGTAACTAAAATGCTCAATTAGTCTGCAAGTACTCATTTCATCACATTTTTCACATCCAATATGAGAGTCTGCAGAGGCAGTTGTTATTTCTAAATAAAATGAATCTTAAACTAGTCAGAAATAACTGTAAAACACCTAACTAGATTAGGCTAACTGTATCCACCTGTTTCTCCAGAACACCTTGATTAATTAAACTCAGTAAACCCAAGCTATTTACAACCCAAATCAAAATATGAACATCCAGACAACAAGAAAGAAGCATCGATATCTAATGTGGCATGGAGAGGAAAAAACAAACTGATCAACAATTCCAATAGATAACCACAAAACAACATTAGCTACATAAGGAAAATGCTCAATCAGAGTGCAAGTATCCATTTCAACATTTTTTTGCGATATGCAATGCATTTGTTATTTCTCAACCAATCGTGACTGCATCCGAAATGACTTTGTTAATCTGTTCAAAGCTTCACAACAGAATAGCTAAGTAGTTAGGCTAATATCCTCATACAAAACACCTCCAGAAATAAAACTAAATTCATTCACTATTCAGTGAAACTAAGCAATTCAAAATCGAAATGAAATACGATACATTACCGAACGAGACAAACAAATCGAGATCTGATGCAGTCTGAGAGCTCAATAGAGAAACATAAGAGTTGATCGGAGCTGAAATAGTAGCACGGAAAGGTAAATTTGATGATTCGAAGAGGTAAGGCAGAAAACCTGTTCCCATGAGGAAGCGAAATTGTATCCTTTCGAGATCGCGCCGGATTTCGGTACACCGGCCTTTGACGCACCTATCGCCGCCGTGTTAGCGGCCATTGTCTCCTAGACTGAGTGAGAATATTGAGAAATAAGAGCCTGAGTTTCAATTTGATCGGCTTTGAATTTGGCCAGTTTAGAATACTACCTCTGTTCTTTGCAATTGAAAAGGAAAGCCGCTGTATTCAACAATTCACCACCTTGGCTTGATTATTACTTATTAGCTTCTGCAAGTGGGTAAGTCGCTGCAATGCCCAGATCATCAAATGATTTTCTGAAATTGCAAAGCTGCTCTTCAAATCGAAGTGGTGGGTAATGGTGGTGTTGCAAGAGAATGATGATGTTAGTGGTTACGCAGAGGTCGCAAGAGAAAGCGAGGGATTATCAAACTGAGATGCGCTTTTTATTGTAATTGTTAATGTAGTATCCTGATTATTTATGAAAAGAATTAGTAAACTTTATATATAAAAATATTTTTGTGTATTAATAAATAATAAAATAAAATTTTAAAATTATCCTGTAAAATTGTTATTAGACTTTGAGAGCGTTAAAATCAAATGTACAGATTGCGTTTCCACTTTCTCTTCACCAATAGTCACCATCATTTCATGATAAAGCAACACAACTCATCGTCAATTCTCGTAGTGGTTTACTTCGAACGGCGCCACCACTTCAAAGGAATCGGCACGCCTACTCTATTTCAATAAAACCTTCACCAAATAATCATTATCGCTGTGATTTTATGGTTTCCTTCGTCATGCCCACAAGTGGCGCCAGTACACAAAAGATGCAATGTTGATAACTCGTCCAAAGGTAATGACTGATGAGTATAAAGGTTAGCTCTATTCTTATTTATATATTTTCGAGCGTAATTTATTACACTTCCGCATATTGTGAAGCTGCTTTAGGCTTGTTTGTTTGTTTAGATTCAAATCAAATTCGTGACTTTCAAAAAGGAAGGGATTACAAAGAATGAAGAAAGGGGGCTCTCGCACTCCTAGATTGAAGCTCTCTCTACCCCCTCCAGATGAAAAAAAAATTCCTAATGTCTCTATGTTTTACATGTTCTCTTAGCCATTTGGTTTGATTTTTGATGTGGGTGTAGTTTGTTATTCTGTTTTATCATTAAAGTACATGTCTTCATGTGTAATTGTCTATGTAGGTCAGAATCGGAGACGTTTAGGGACTTAGATTTGCTGGTCAATAGAAATGGTGTCATATCCTCTTCCAGAGTGAAGTTGAAGTTGTATGACTATATTGTTGTTGTCTTTTTCTTTCATTTCCTTCTTATGCATTCTTGAAATCATATTGCATTGTTTATTTAACATATTGATACTTCTTTTTCTATAATTCTTGGCTGGAAATTTTCAAGTTAAGATGTATGGCTTGATATTCATTCGTGAACTGAATAAACGAGTTATTACCACATACTATTTGCCAAGTAATTTTTGTTTGAAATTATACTGTTTACTAATTAGTATTGGTGGTCTTTGTATATAGTATTATATAATTGAAGTCATGGTAGAATCACGACATTTGCATTTACATTGTCTGCTGCTATCAAATTAAATTTTAATCATGATGATGGTGCTTTCTATTCGTGCGAATGAGGTTCAGTGTATCCAACCTGAGGTATACACTCATCTGAAGTACTAATTTTGTAGTATTCACTATGTAAACTAATGTTAGACTCTTTGAAATTGCTTTGGTAAAAATGTAAAAAATTAAAGATCGTGTATTAGTAGTTTCTATTGCATGCACCACAGATACAACATTCCCAATGTTTTTGCAGAATCAAGACTGGTGGCTTCTACAGACTCAATCGCCTCCACACCATTCTCGGGATGATTGTTCGCTTTCGGACCAGAGTCTTGCTCACGCATATTGTTCTCTATATAACTACCCTACGAGATTCTCACAATGGTTCAATTTCCTCGATCTACAGACACCTACTGAAAGTTTTGGTCCTCCACCTTTTCTTTTAACCTAAAGCGGCGGCGGCGTTGTTTTCATTTTCTGTCCGTTTGATTTCGTCTTCTTCATCACGCGCCTCATATTGATGTAGGAAATTCGATTTCGAACGCGTGGATATCTTGTGGGTCTAAATCGGAGTACGGACGCTCTCTGTGGGTACCTAGAAAGATATGTTATACTTTATTACCTAAAGCGGCGGCGGCGTTTTTTGCTCTTTCTGTCCGGCTGGTTTAGTCGTATTTAACACGCGCCAGCAATTGATGTAGGAAACTCGATTTCGAATGCGTGGATATCTTGTGGGTCTAAATCGGAGTCCGGACGCTCTCTGTTGGGGATTTTTGGTTTTACCGGTTTCGTAAGTTTTCTTGCGGAGGCTTGTTATTCAGATTCTGTCTTTTCGTTTATGTCATGTTAGCCACGCGCCACCTGAGGTTGTAGGTTTTTCAATTTCGAACGCGTGGATATATTGTGGGCGTAAATCAGAGATCAGACGCTCACTGTAGCTTGTTTTTGGTGTGATTAGTTTCTTAGCGTTTCTTGCAGCAGCTGGTTTTTCAGATTCTGTCTGTTCTGCTAAGTCTTGTTTGACACACACCATCTCAGGCTATAGAATTTTCTATTT
>JAYMSP010003552.1:0-19322 GCA_036897095.1 Plantago elongata
TACGCAGTCCAATTTGATCGTACGAAGGTCAATTTCATCGTACGCAGTCTAATTTCATCGTACGAAGTCTATTTTACGTGATTTCTTCCACGTTGACTCGTACGACATCATTTGATTTAATTCTACATATTATAAACATGATCCAGAAATTTATTTTGGAATTTAATTTCGTAAAATCCCAAAAATACTAGAAACATTATATTTTGTATTATAATATATAGTTTTTTAATGTCATTTTTAGAGTAGACAAATTTTGCTCATCTACAATTGCATTCTCGCTTCGCCCCTGATTGGTAGTCGACTTGTCAGGAAAAAGAAAACACTAAAATCAACAGTTCAAATCTTAACTTTAGGCTCTTTCCTCATAGGTAGGTAACAATCTCAGCCAAGTAATTAACTTTCTAAAGTTGGGAAAAATAGTTAACTGCATCAAATTAGTCCTGTTGTATAAAAATAAGGCCTAAAACTGGTAACATTGCTCCACAATACTGACAGTCATGTAGTCACATGTACTAAGATCACCTTATTTGATCTGCATTTTAGATAACTTTGCTAACTTGATATTTGGAATCTTTGCACAGAATTGTATTAGCACCAATATCAAGGAATAGATCTTACAAAAACGTTCCCCAGCCACACGCAGCATTGTATTACTCTCAGCGAGCAACAAAAGGCGGCCTTCTCATCTCAGAAGCAACTGGTGTATTGGCTACTGCACAAGGGTGCGTATAAGAAACTGCTTCTCATATACCAAACTTTTGCAGGCTATAGCAACCATTTTCAGCATGCTAAGTTGTTTTTCCTGAACTATTTAGTCTTAGTTGTTCTTAAATGGTTTTCGTTATGATGATATTTGCTATTCTAGGCCTAACATGTTGAGCCTGATTTCAACTGCAGGCATCCAGATACACCTGGAATTTGGACTAAGGAACATGTTGAGGCATGGAAGCCGATTGTTGATGCAGTACATCGAAAGGGTGCCATTTTCTTTTGTCAAATCTGGCATGTTGGTCGTGTCTCTGATAACAGCATGTGAAATATCATAAACCTAGTACACGTTGCATTACAGTATACTCTGATCCTGAAAATAGGTTGATGAAACTACTACATGCAGCAGATACCTTCTCCTCTCGAAGAGTGCAAAATTAATAATTTAGGATGAGACGCCCATAACAAACAAATTTTATTTTGAGACTCTTGATTGCAGTCTAAAGTTGCGTTCTCTTCAACTGAGATTTAATGAACTCAATTGAACTGAACTGAACTAAACTGGACTGGACTGAACTGAATTGAAGTAATGTATTATAACTAAGCCGAGCTCAACTAAACTGAACTGAACTGCACTTAACTGAACTTGACTGAACTGGATTGAACTGAAGTGATTTTCAGTTGAAGAGAACACAACCTAAGGGACGTAATGCGAGGTTATAATGGTCGAGAATCGAACGAGCCATTTGGTGGATTGGTAGTCGTTTTTTGTGGTGATTTAAGACAAATACTTCCAGTCATACCTAAAGGTAATATACAAAGCAAGTCCATGCACCACCCTGCTCATCGAAGAATCTCTGGAGTTTGTATCGTGTGTTGAAGCTAATGAAAAACATGCATTTGCACGTATTTTAATAACATGTTATATGAGTTAACAAATTTTAGATATAGTTCATATAAGTGCAATTAATTTTAGTTATTCGTATATATTAATTACAGTCTGGCTCCTCAAATGCTGAGAAAGAGAGTATTAGGGAGTGTGCGGATTTGTTGTTAAATGTTGGAGATGACGAGGTCGGTGACGATAATGATGGTGAGGTGGAAATTAATTTGCCTGATGATATATTGATTCGCCATCCTGGTGACCCAATTGTTGTAATAGTTGATATCACATATCACAACATATTGTACCATGTTGGCGATGGTTGGTACTTCGAGGATAAAGCCCTGGATGAGGAAGTCAATCCAACAGATACCGACTAATGTCGTATATAAAGAGGTGTTTAGAAAACTCCGAGGTATATTTTAATACATTCAATAAATCTAACTTCAAATTATATAAAACTTTTATCTTAATTTGAATACTAATTGTTTCTTTATATTTATTTCACAGATGGTGGTTATTGATGTATCTATCGTGATTGTTATGCATGACTATGTATTTTCTTTCAAATAATTTGATGTATTCAACCTTTAAGTATTGTCATATGACTTTTCGATCATTTGCAATGTTTTTTTTCCTAAACTTCATTCTTATTAGAAGTTAAATATACCGTTACAATGTCAGGGATTAGTACTAGTTGCAAATATATTACATCAAATCATTATTACATAGTCTTCAATTATCAACTCAATCAATAACAAGGTTACCATACACCATAATACAAATCCATGTCGATGTGAATCGAACACATAACCTTAGTGTTTAACATACTCCTTTTATTATTCTTGTGAAAGAATGAAGACGTTTAAGTTAACATCCAAGAGGCGAGAGATCCACAAACTGATGGGCTAATTTTAAGCAAGCCCAGCAAGAAAATATTGGGATTAAAAAGTCATTAAACCCGATAGTATTAAAAACAAAGGAATCAGGTGCTGCGCCTTTATTCACTCTGGAACACTCTCGAGCTCAACTCGAAGGGCTTTTCCGGCAATAAGGTGATCGGAGCTATCAGATTTCAGATTGACGATCTGTTTCAGTGGAATTCTTCTGGCGAGGAACGATTTCTTCAGTATCAGGTACTCACAGCTCACTCTAACCCTAATTGCTCTAATTTCGATTAGCTTATTGAATTTTGCCGCAATTGTTTGATATTAATCGCTTGCTTATGTAATTCCGTGTTCATTTTTGGCTATAGTGTGAACTTGTTGAAATTAACAGCTTATGTGTTAGATACTGTGTTAAATGATCCTAGAGTCTCAGGTTTAGTTTACAGAAGTGAAATTGTAAATGTGATTCTGTGAAGAGTGAAATCGTTGAAGTTGAACAGCTTACTGATTAGACTCCTTGTTGAATGATCCTAGAGCCTCAGGTTTAGTTTACAGAAGGGAAATTGTAAATGTGATTATGTCAGTCTGTGTTGATTTTTAAGGTTACTGTGAGGGTAAACTCGTTGAAATTAACAGCATACTCATTACTAAACTCTGTATTGAATGATCCTAGAGCCTTAGTTTTAGTTTACGGAAGTGAAATTATAAATTGATTCTGTCATTTGTGTTGATTCAAGCTCAAGGTTATTGTTAAGGGTAAAGTTGTTGAAATTGACACCTTACTTATTAAGACTCCATGTTAAATGATCCTAGAGCGTCATGTTTAGTTTACGGAATTATATATGTGAATCTGTCAAGAGTGAAAAAATTTAAATGAACAGGTTACTCATTAGACTCCTTATCAAATGATCCTAGAACCTTAGGTTTAGTTTACAGAAGTGAGATAAAAATGACATGACATGAGGTCTTTTTGGTTTTGTAGGTCCGTACGAAATCTGGAAGAAGAGCCAAGGATTCACTGAATTTTCATACAGTTTTGGAGATTAGAAAATTCACTTAAACAGACAACTAACCACGCTTCAGCTTATCACCAGACTTCAACACGAACATGTCGGCCTGATACCTAAATTATCCACCTAAATTTACTGCCTAAAATATCATCAATGTCTCTCGACGGAGCACAACCTCATGGCGATGGGCATCAAAACGGTGTTGGATTAGCTCCAGCGATACCACTTCCGCCTTACGGGACGAAGAGCCTGATGAAGAACCCTAATCAGGTTCATGTGCCTGACAATTACGAGGATTTCGACCACCTGGAGTTTCCACCTGATCTTTTCAGCTCAATGGAGAGGTATCTCCCGCAGGATGTGCTGCTTCAATCGCGTGAGAATAAGGCCAATCACATGCGTGAAATTCTTTTCCGGTATTACCCCGAAAGTGAACGGGCTTGGCTCCAGAAGCACCGAGAGTACAGACAGAAAATAATATCGAACTACCAGCGTCTCCACAGTGAGCTTTATACTATGAACCCAACTAATTATTTCTTTGCCCCCTCCTTCCTGGAGGCCATTAACGAGAATACAGAAAAAGGATTCAGAAGTATAATGTCTGAACCCTCTCCCGGGATTTTCACATTCGAAATGCTGCAACCACGGTTCTGTGATATGTTACTGGCTGAGGTAGAGAACTTTGAGAAGTGGGTCCATGAGACAAAGTTCAGAATCATGCGACCTAATACCATGAATAGGTTTGGTGCCGTACTTGATGATTTTGGGATGGAAACCATGCTTGGCAAGCTCATGGAAGATTTTATACGTCCAATTGCGAAAATATTCTTTCAAGACGTTGGTGGATCAACACTTGATAGTCATCATGGTTTTGTTGTTGAATATGGGGTGGGCAGAGATGTTGATCTGGGTTTCCACGTGGATGACTCAGAAGTCACATTGAATGTCTGCTTGGGCAAACAATTTTCAGGTGGTGAACTTTATTTCCGTGGCACACGGTGCGAGAAGCATGTAAATACAGAGCTTCAGCCAGAGGAGATATTTGATTACTCACATGTCCCTGGGCATGTAGTTCTTCATCGTGGGCGCCATCGCCATGGTGCTAGAGCGACTACATCTGGAAATAGAATTAACTTACTAATATGGTGTAGAAGTGCTGCTTTCCGGGAACTTAGCAAGTATCAGAAAGATTTCTCCAGCTGGTGTACAGAATGCAAACGAGAGAGGAAAGAAAGACAGCGTCTGACTGTAGCCACTATCAAAAGGGAAGTACGGCTAAAAAGAGATGGTGGTGAGACTGCTGCATAAGCTCCTTGTATTGGATTTTCCAGTGTATCATGTCAGCCTTGAATACACCGGGTTCATTGTTTGCAAATTTCGGAAAGAAACATTCCTTTTTCGGAAAGAAACATTGTTGCTGATAACATTCCTTTTTTTTCCTTTTACCCTGAACTAGTTGCATTTTCCTAGTAATGCAATCAGAAAATCAGATCATGAAATACCTCCAGCTCCAGGTCATTATTTTGTTCAGACATCTAAAGGAAGAGAACAGATAAAATGCAAAGCTTGCTATGCTAACCAAATTTGACGCATATAAGAGATATTCAAAAGGCAAGGTGAAAACAAAGAAAACCTGACAACCCTATGAAATTAGGGTGTTCAAACCCAGACTGAATATTTAGGTTTGGTTTGTACCGGACCGGATCACTGTTTTCGGGTTATGAAATCCTGTTTAAAACCGGAATTTTACTGTCCAGCTCATAATTAGTCACATATGATTTTTATGCCCCTGAGTATACTAACGTTGATTTTGTGTCATACCAGTACACAGAACAACCTACGTATTTTGATGTGTAGTTAGTGACAAGTTTTACTTTAAAATACGTTTGGTTTTGTGTGACGATTCTAGTGGAAACAACCTAATGTAGTATACATGTTAGTATGCAAACGGCTAATAATAATGCCAGCTATAAAATCATTACGAGCCAGGTATTTGCTTCATCTAGTTTCCATCTTTGATCCTCCTGGCAATGGTACCCACTTGAGTTTTGCTATAAATCTACAATTATGATTTTATAATACTATTTACGCCAACAATTTGCCATAATTGGACTAAAATGTCCTCACATTTTAGGTTTTAAGTACTATGTAACAACGAAGCGCATCTTAATTTGTAAGACGTTTCAACTCAAATTAATAAGTCGGGAGTTTGAATCACCATTTAAACGTTTTAAAAAAAAAGGTACTAATCGCATGTCAACATATGTAGATAGATCCTTTTATTATTAATAAGATCTAACAAATCAAAAATACTGCACTAATACTAGTACTGAGTAAATGTTGTTTTGACACTAAATTAATTGAATCCGAACTAATTGAAATATAACATACTAAGAAAAAGAAAACATTATTCTACAATCTCAATTCACAATTTCACATCAACTATGAATGTTTATCATATTCATGTACTTGGACTAGTGCAGTATTTTTGATTTGTATGAATATGATAAAGTATAATTAATTATAATATAATTTACATTTATTGTATGAAGTTTTCAAAAGGCATGGATTACTAATATTTATCATAAATTATTAGGAGAGGCGTATATTAATAAGAAAATATGAGAGATGAATTAATATTTTTAATTGTACACATAATATTTTAATTAATACCAATAATGTTTATAAGTATTTGTATTAAAACTTAATATTTTTTATTCAATCTATGATGTTTGTTTTTTCTTTTACTCTCTCCAATAAAGTTTATAAGTATTTGTATAAACTTAATATTTTTTATTCAATCTATGATGTTTCTTTTTTCTTTTACTTTCTTCCTAAGATCGGTTTCATAACACTTATGTACGAACTTAGAGGAAACATTTTTGTATAGAGTATTATTTGCAGAGAGTACAGATTGATACAACTCATATCCCCAGGGGCATGTCTGGCAAAATTCCAACCAATACACCAGGCACAATTATCATTTTTATAAATTAATAATAAGATCTCGTCCATTTTCACTTTCATTTTCATTTTCATTTTGCACAAAAATAGTAAATAAAACTACCTGAATTCCGATTATTCAGTGAGAGAAAGTTGCAGGTAGCGAAAATGGCGAGGAGACCGGATGAAGAATACGATTACTTGTTCAAGGTTGTATTGATCGGAGATTCTGGCGTTGGTAAATCCAATTTGCTCTCTCGATTCACTCGCAATGAGTTCTGTTTGGAATCCAAGTCCACTATCGGCGTCGAATTCGCTACTCGTACTCTCCAGGTTCTTCTTACTTCTTCTTCTTCATCTTCTTAACTAATGCTACTTACTTTGTACTTACGAGTGTGTTTTACCGATTCATTTCATGGAAATTTTGGTTTAGTGGAATTCGAACTAGTTTGTTTGTTGTTAATGATTATGAGCACTCAAAACCTGGTTTCATTTGGTTAATTTTTATGGATACGGTTTTAGATCTTCGAATTGGCAGTTACTTTGTGTGGCGATGATTTTTTTCTGAGTTTAATTCATTTTACTGTTTTGATCCGTGGATATACTGGCGCAATTGTAGTGTGTAAACTTGCTAGATTTGGATGAGGCATGGTTTTTGTTCAGGTTAGTTGAAGGAGAGGATCGATTTGCTCTACGGAGTTTTGGTGGTGTATTGTATTATTCTACTTGGATGCATATGCGAATTGTGATAATGCTGTGAGGGAAAAGGTTTTGGTATATAGATTAGACCTTTCTCGGTGAGACTGAGGATAGTCTGTGTTCCCAGGATGGGTGTACATTTTGAGTTGTGTGTTGTAAGGAGTGAAAGAGAGTGGTGGTGTTTGATTTATGAAAAGGAAATGGAAACAAACGAGATATGTGGGAGGCTATATGTGTTTTGAGTATGGTACTATGGTGTGAGACTGTGAGTGTGTGCTCGAATTTGTTTGTGTTTGTCATGTTGAGTACTGCTTAATATGGAATGTACTATAAATGTTGAGTTCAGGCAAGGTGTGTTCCGTGAATTATTTGTTAATGCCTTGTTATTCTATTTAGAGGTATGACTTTTGAGTCTACACGGGATAACTTCCATTATCCAATACATTAACAAGGAAACTTCGAGAACAGAATTAGGCTATGGAAAAATGGAGAAACAAAAATTGGGGATAAGAATTAGAGTGAATCGTGTTGCTCTTTGCTTGCATTCGAACGTTGCACTTATTTAATAGATTGCAATTTTACTGTTGTTGTTAGTGGAGCTTCTTACAGACTTGCTTTAAATTATATGATTGTTGCAGCTGTCCACTAATCAATAGAGATAGTGTGCATTTGAGGAAATTATAGCTTGTAACTCTTCTCAGCCCTTCCCAATTTTACCTGGTTCTACTATGAGAAACACATGAAAGTCTTTCAAGTCTCAAAGTTAAAAGGTTAGGAGTTTCTGTGATACATTCACATAAAGGGGACAGTGTTGGGCAACTAATCATTTCATTCCTGATGATTTTAAAGACAAGATTAGTTTCTACAAAATCAGGAATGAGAAATAAGCCGGGTGAAAAGTAAAATATGCTTTGTGGTTCAGCTTTAAATCATCAGATTAGCCATTAACTTTGCTACTGTCCAGGAACCTGCTGTTCTAAATTATGTTTATGCTTTCAGTGATATCACAGAATTCTCTCATTATCATTTTGGATCCTCAATGTATGTATCCTTCCCTGATTGTACTGCTCATTTCGTTGGAAATGCCATTGTGTCCGATTGTTGTCTGTTACTTACATGAGTACAGCCCAAAAAAGTAGAACCAAAATGATTTGATTTTTCAAAACTCTTGTACTGGTCTGTTCGTAATGTTCACTACAAAATTTGACATATTTTGTTTGCTATGTGCAGGTTGAAGGAAGAACTGTCAAGGCTCAGATATGGGACACCGCTGGCCAGGAGAGATACAGGGCCATAACAAGTGCATATTACCGTGGTGCTCTGGGAGCTCTTCTTGTATATGACACGACAAAACCTACTACATTCGAGAATGTTAGCCGCTGGTTGAAGGAGCTGCGGGATCATGCAGATTCCAACATTGTCATCATGCTAATTGGAAATAAAACAGATCTCAAGCATCTCAGAGCTGTTGCCACAGAAGATGCCCAAGGTTTTGCTGAAACAGAGGGGCTTTCGTTCATCGAAACATCTGCTCTGGAAGCTACCAATGTGGAGAAGGCTTTCCAGACCATCCTTTCAGAGATTTATAGGATCATTAGTAAGAAGCCACTATCAACAGGCGAGTCAGTTCCTGCTATCAAAGAAGGGAAGACTCTAGATGTTAGCGCTCAAGAGACCAACACAAAGAAGTCATGCTGCTCTACATCTTAAAACCTGTCATTTTCCTTTAGCGGCAAAAACCTGCATATCTTTCAGCTGCCATTGTTAAAATCGTCTTGAACTTCTTTATTGTCTTGAGGGTTGTAAGATTGTCACCTGCATAATTCTTTACTGTACCAAGTTCTTATGAATGTAAAATTCGATGAACATTTCATTACCGGGGACTAATGTTTCCTGTTTTGCACGTTTAGATGCAGAATTATCTAATGAGTATAATGTCCTATCAAGAATTTGTGCGCACTTCACTTTTATAACTTTTAAGCTTTTCTTCCCTTTAAACCAGTCCAAACGTGCCTGCAAGTTGAGGAATAGAAGTTGTATCATGTTTTTGCTACATTTCTCATATTTGGTGGACCTTTCATCTTCAATGATATTTTGATAAATAGTCGGATTTCGAAGTCAGGAAAATGTCTAATAACATGGACTGTGACTTGTGCAAAACGGAGAACATCCTAGCGACTGGGGTCTCAACTCTCAAGTACAGGCATCCAGAAAACAAACAGCATATGAACTTGAGAAAGATTAAAAACTGTTGGAATCAACCTCAAGGAGTAAGAGGACATTTCTGAGTTAACACTTTCTACCTTCTTACAGCTTTCTAAAAGTTACTGGAATACAATATAAATCAACAGTCAACCACAGCAATTGTCGCTCTTCTGCTCGATTGGCTGCCCCTTGATCCGGACTGTTCCGGTTCCCTTGTTTGCAGCTGGCTGGTTACCCATCCTGCATATGCACTAAAAGAGTCAAAATATAGTAAAGAAAACAGAGTAACATCGATATTGACAGCAGAATCCAGCCATGTCTTCGAGACACTAAAATCTGAGGCTCAAGCTGCTGAGATAATACGGGCTCTAATAACACACAAACAACACACACGTGTGAACTTATGGTTATATATGACAAACTAAACTTAACTAAAATTAATAGCATATGGTAAGGGAAGGCTATACTTTTTCTTGATCTCGGCAGCCATCGTCAAGAAAGCCTGTTCCACATTGATTGAATCTTTTGCACTAGTTTCAAGGAAAGGAATTCCGAGCTCATCTGCCAAGGCCTGCACAAGTTTGGTCCAGTTAATAGTCAAGTTGGACCCAGCACAACGCGTTCACAGTAGCAACCGAGCATAAAATAAATTTAGAAAGGAATTGAGCTGATGAAACTTGCTGCATTCATATAAACATGCAGTTTTCTGTGTACATTCCAACAGTGCAGCATGAAGGCATGTACTTTTGAAGGGACCATATGGAGAACATGATGGACGGATAAAAGAAAGAGACAGACAAATTGGTAATCATGCACAATCAATTAAACAAAATAACACATGCGATATAAGACTACATGGCCAATAAAAAAATAGTTTAAACTCTGAATAAAGAGTATACCATTTTACACAAACCTCACACTCGATTAGGAAAGTTCAGTTTTCTCTGTCTATTTATCCTTTTGTACCAGTTGATAAACTCAGTATAATCTTGAGCGAGAATCTTCAAAGACTTGTTAAGAATGAAAGGGAAAGATATTCACCTTCCCTGTCTGTGTGTCTACAACTTTGCTGTCAACCAAATCACATTTATTTCCCACCAAAAGCTTACAAACGCTGTCATTTGCATATCTATCAATCTCATTAAGCCACTGCTTGACATTGTTGAAACTCTCCATCTCTGTTACATCGTATACAATCTGTACAAGTTACGTATGTGATATTAGTCTAACAGGTTAAATAGGAAACTCTCATAAAGATATACCAAGTAACAAACATAGGTTGGGGTAAAAGTATGGATAATACGTTGTTGACTAAATGCAAGAGTTCCTTATGGAGCTGATACAAAATCACGGTGGGGTGACTGTGGATCAATAAAGGTTGTACGCAATACAAACAAAATTGTAGCCAATTTGAAGGAAATCGCACCAATAACAAAAGAACTAACCTGTTCAGAATATGGAAAACTAATATCAATTAGCTATAAAAATGCCATAGGAACTCTATAGTCCGACAAGGTGTCATCACCGCATTCAAAGGAAACTTAGACCAAATCTTAACCAAACACGCTAGTAAAAAAGTTAGAAAAAAAATAACTGCACAAAGATCCTTCTTACAATGATCCCATGAGCTCCACGATAGTAGCTGCTAGTGATGGTCCTGAACCGCTCTTGGCCAGCAGTATCCCACTAAAGTATAAAAGAAAAGGATAATAAGCAGCATGGCATGATTAAGTATTTAAATTTCACCGTATCACAATCATACTTAAAAGCACCACAAACTACTAGCCATGCAATTCGAAACCGATTATCCACTATATGAGTACTTTCTCCTTTTCACTTGTGTCACTTCATCTCTCGTACTTGGAGAAAGATTTGAGTCAGAACCAATGCAATCAATTTGGAAGCATTTAAACACACACTTCTACTGTAGCCCAGTTACTGGAGGTTAAACTATTGTTGGGAGAATATCCTTTGTCATCTTATATTGGTTTTAATATTTGTCATAGGATATGATATATTATATGATAGAATATGAAATCTAAAACCCTATTGACCATGTCTGCACATGGAATGAAATTCTTTATGTACTTCATTAAGAATATACTAAGTCTTGTCTTCTACAAAAATAAACGGAAACTTTAATTCATTGCTCAAATGACTACTTGATTGCTACTCTAACGCATATCATTTTCAATTAACTCGGAGCCCAGAAGTTGTTACATACATATAGAGAAGGAATGATTGGAAGATTTCTTCAATAATCTTAGAAAAATGTATTTCTTCCAGTAATCAGAAACAAAACAAAATAGAAAAAGAAGCTCCCACTAGACCACAATGCATTATCCTAAACAATCAAAGAAGCGCTCCACACAATCAATCCTATACATGGGAATCAATACTGTAAACCACAGCACAGATTATAAATGTTCTTATACTCAGAGTAACTCACGATTTGCAGTTTAATTGTCTTGCCTTCCAGCTCTATAGTCCTGATTTTCTGCAACAGTAAACCATCCACATTATACGAAGGATCCAAAAACTAGCAATTACTGCACAGACAAGAGAACACTTACGAAATCGACTCCGATAGTGCTAATGTAGCTGTCCACATAGGAGTCATCCTAAAACCATCAATCAGACAACATTATTCTCTCAAACATGACAAAATCTAAAATAACATCAATCAAATTCATAACAAATGTAATCAATCAGCTCATTCTATTCCAGAAACACCTAACTGAGAAACTCATACATCTTCACAAAAAAAAAAAAAATCAGAAACGACGTGTATTGAAAAATTGAAATAGAAATGTAAAACATGAAGACGAGAGCAAATTAATCGTATAGAAGCTGGAAAAAAAGGAGTAAAGTCAACATACAGCGAATCGGAGAAGAAGACAAGACTTGCCGACAGAAGAGTCACCGATCAGGAGAAGCTTGAAGAGATAATCACTGGAAGAAGAATCAAACACAAAAGATGAATTAGTAAACGAAATGAAGGTTCGAAATGGAAATGGAAATGGAGAAAGGTTTTTGTTCTTACTATTCGTTGCTCATTGTTTTGTTTCTTCTTCTTCTTCCTTTCTTCTTCTTCGCTTTGTTGGGAAAGTGAAAGGTTTGATTCGTTCGTATCGTGTCGCTTAAAGGGGGAGAATAATAGTAAGTAATACTGGTAGAGAAAGGGAATGAATGTATCTATATTTCTTTTCATAATTTATTTACATACTTATTGTAGAAAATAGGACGGTTATAATTTTTTCCGAATATCATCTATTAAATACTTTTAAATAATGTACTATCCTAAATATAATCATTCTTATATTTTTTACTTGCAAGATCTTAGGTGATGTATTTTTATTATAAAAGTATAAAATAAATTAGTGGGCTCTAATAATTCCCCTTCAAAATAATTTGAGGGGTGTAAATTCGAACAATATATTAGAAAGTCCTAATTATTTTGTGAATCATCATTTAAATAGAATTTCTATTCCCAAAGTTTTAAGGTTTAATAAGATTCATTATAGATCTCTACAACTAATGCTCCAGTAATGCAAAGTTTGGTAAGATTATGAAAAATATTGCAACTCCGACCATCACTTTCCCTTTGCATTACTAATTTCTAACATTTCACATCAACTAATGACGATGTTAATTTGCTCTTTGACTTGAACGGAATGAACTATGCGCAATTTAAGTGATTGACATTGACCGCAATTGCAATTACAAACTTTTCAATCACTTGCTCTGGTTCGAGTGAAGATTGTAAAATTCTTAGTGAGCACATCCCATCTTGATCCTAAGCAGGGTGTTTAGACGCATAATTCCCAAACTTTTGAGCCCAATTCAATAAATGGTCCATATTTTAAAATGTGAAACTAAAATGTCAGGAAGAACCGATGTATATTTGGTGTAAATTTTTATACAACTATTCTTCTAATAAATTGTTATATGTCATTCTTACACTTAACAGCCCCTCCCCAGGGGTATTTAAGGTATTTTGTGTTATATGTTTAGATTTTCATACAACTATTCATCTAATAAATTGGTATATGTAATTCTTACTTTTAACAACCCCTCCTCCATGGGTATTTAAGGTATTTCGTGTTGTATGTTTCTTTAAAATTTTTGAAGTTATTTTTTAATTTTTAAAAAATTAAATTAACGATGACATTATTACGGACGGCGTTAACTCACAGTCAACGTTAAATTGAGGGTATGGGATCCATCCGGAGGTGATGTATGTAATTTTTATAAATGCACGGGGAATTTTTGTAAGGGGAGCATAAATGTAGTGGTGTTTGTGTAATTAAGACTAGGAAAAATTAACAATATTGAAATTATAGAGGTCTTGATGGATAGTCCATCCAGTTCGTATAGTCTCTGATAAACTATGTCTAATCTAACTAGTATTACATATTACATAGTCTATTAGACTCAATAAGGGGTTATTGTTGATATCCTTAGTATTTTATCATTGAAGAGATTAATACTGTTTCTTGGGCTCAAAACTTTATGCTAATTATGTTGTTTAAAACTGTCAGAAAGACAACAAGTTTGTCTCGTTTGTATTAACACTTTTTTTCCCAGGACTTGCTCTTCCTGTTGGATGTCCATCAACGAAGAGGGTTCCGTTTTGAAAGCGTTGTGCTTAGAGTTTCGGTTCTTCTCACATAAACTTAATTGAAGTGATTGTCCTCATTGTCTCAGGTTTCTCAAACAAACATGTCGTCGGGTGGTGTTGCTTATGTTCCTAGTGAGATCATTAGTGAAGTTCTGCTTCATGTGCCCGTTAAGTCTCTGCTCCAGTTCAGGCGCATAAGCAAAGAGTGGCAATTAATGATCAATCATCCTGTTTTCGCCAAACTTGATTACGATTTTCAAAGAAGCAACAAGAAGGATGTACTAATTTTCAATTTCAGTAGAATATACACAGGTGAATATTAAACCATATTCATGGACGCCCTCGCTCATTCTAACACCAAGAGGATAGAGGCTACTAAGGTTACAATGCAAAAGAATGCTCATATTACAATTCAAAAGGATGTTCGTATAAGTTATGATGGTGGTTATCCTTCTTGCCATGCATGGATCATTAATCTTCTTGTATCCAATGGGTAAGCATGTGTCACTTTGAAAACCTTTGACGGGCCAGTTGCTAGAGTTACCATCACCAATATTACAAGGCCCCTATGAAGGTGGAGGGGTAGGCTATGTTAGTGCCAACTATACGAATATAAGGTTGTATTAATTGCTGGACGGAATACATTAATCTACTCTCTCAAATCACAAGCTTGGAACCTGATCAAAGATTTCCCAGCAGCTTCTGAACATTCGATCTCTTGTGAACCTGGTGTTTTTTTCAATGGCTCACTTTACTGGTTTGTGTTCGGCAGGTCACCGCTATATTATATATACATGATTGCCCTTGACCTTGACACTGAAACCTACCGCAAGCTTACAATCCCTTGCTCTAATAAACACTACTGCAAATTGGTTGCTTTAGATGAGGGCCTTTTTCTTACGAATTGGCGTATGTTTGAGGTCATTCAACATATGGGTTTTAGAGGATTATGGAGGAGAACAGTACCAATGGACCGACTTGATTTCACATGAACATGATTATGGCATATTCATCTGCCCAGTAGCCTATATGAAATCAAAAAATCATCTTGTTCTCCGTTTGGAACCATACGGGTTTTTGTGGTATGATATTAAGGATAAAGAAATTGTAAAGAGAGTTACTGTTGAAGGTGTCCGGAACTGCTCCCGCCTCCATTGTTGTCAACTGCTAACTTGTGCAGCTGAAAAATGGTGATCGAATGCGGAATCGGAAAGGACAACAAATGATCATAAGTTGAAGTTGGAGATCGGTTAATCAAGTAGTTATGAACCTTTCTGGTTTTTGAATTGGTTTCGTTTGGAACGAATGAATTTTTACATTGGATTAATGAATATTGCAAGTGAGTAATCTTTACATTGAATTAATCAAAAAACCATCACTGCCCTGTCATGCCCTAACAAATATATAATTAGTTAATTCCTATAAAATTTAACTCAATCTCAAATACCATTTTCTATGAGTGAACTTTAACTTGATTATTATCATTAACTAAAAATTTACATTAACTCACTTTTTAACTCAATGATAAACGGCCACCTAATCTCTAATTTTATACTTAAAATAACTCTTGAAATACTATATTTTTAAGAATAATATATTCAGTACACATTAAATTATAATCTGGTCAGGACATGTGCAAGAAGCCCGTCACAGTCCCTTTCATATACGGTTCAATATCAATACTTGCATTTTCTATGTTAATTTATAGTCTAGAAAATTTGTGTGCCTGGGAGTCCTGATAATTAAATAAATCAATATTTTACTTCTAGAAAAAATTAAAGATTTTATTTAAAGTTATTTGTTTGTTGTAGTCGGTAATTATGTTTTATTTCCCCTTCTAAACTTATTATTTTAATTTTTTTTGTGTTTTAATATGTTTCTATAAAATTCAATTAATTTCTATTCGGATATTGATGAGTGTTGAAAAATGATTATTTTAGATTAATTGTAATAAAGCATTTTAAAATATTTGTAAATATATTGTCGAAGATTATAAAACTCGGACATATAATTATCAAATCAAATCAAACATATAAAAATATACCTGGAGAAAGAAAAAAAGCCAATTAAGTGTATGTGTATATATATGGTTGTCAAGATTATGAAAGAAATAACAAGAAGCAGCAACAACAAATTGAAGAAGGTAAAGAAGTTGTTGCATATTGTGACAAAGGAAGAACAAAGTAGTAGCGGGAAATGTGAAGAAAGGAATCGTAACATGATTTATTCTCTCATTACTAAAAACGTGTTTGGTTCTTGTACACCAATACACAACAGATTCAGCCACAACAAACCAATGAAAGAGTGCCACAAGACGTAAAAAAAATTGTTGTCTAGCGTAGTTTGTTACAGATTTTTTCTTCCTCTTCTAGCTAGTTTTCTCTTTTGTTTCTGATGTTTATTTGTAGCTTTATATATGTAGTTAGTCTAGGTACGGTGTACAACTATTCATTCAATCATTATCAATCAAACACCAATTATTTACACCAGTCTCTCATCATATTCGATCTGTTTTTCATCATTCAATCTTTCTTTCATCACTTTAATATGGTATCAAGAGCAAAGGTTTGAGATCTGCAGTACTTTATATGTACTTGCAGCATTCCTTCTTGTTTCTTTTCATCTTCAGTCTTCATCATTTATTTGATTTCTCTGTTTTCTTCATATCTGCAAGTTTACCATATCTGATATGGATACAACTATAGTCATTGATCCTCAAGGCAACACCAGTGGAGGAAACTCATCCAGGCTTGTTATACATGCGTATGAGAATCCTTATGATCCACTTTATATGCATCACTCTGACCACTTGGTGAATTTTAAGGTGTCAGTTAAGCTCAATGAGCACAACTATGGCAAGTGGTCTAGAGCTTTCATGTTACAGATCAAAATAAGAAACAAGGTTGGTTTCCTTCGTGGCACAATCCCTTGTCCTGTAGATGAGGATATTGATGCCTACATAGCTTGGACTAAGTGTGATCAAGTCATTTTAGGCTGGATCTTAATCTCTGTGTCAGATCAGATAGTTGATTACCTTGCCTATGTCACTACAACTCATGATGCTTGGGAAAGGCTTAAAACTAGGTACGCTCAGCCTAACAAAGTGAGAATCTGCCAGTTAATGTGAGAAGTCAACTCATTAATGCAGAATGAGCTCACAGTTAATGAGTATTATCTACATCTCACCGATCTTTGAGAAGAAGTGCGCAACTATAGGCCTTTTCCCACCATGTCTTGCAGTGATAAGTATTGTACTGTGCTGAAGAAGTTTTTAGCATTGTATGATGATGATAATGTTTTTGGTTTTCTTATGGGTCTTAATGACAATTTTGACTATCTGAGAACACAAATCATCATGATGCATGATACACCACTACTTGATAAAGTTTATGTCATTATTTTGCAAGAGGAAAGGCAGACACACGCCAGACATGGTAGAGTGACTGCATGCATGAACACATGCTCTACTAGTGCAGCTGTGCAATTTCCAGGCATGAACACATGCACATGTGTTGCAACTGTGCAGTTTAGCAAGAGGAAAAATGATTATGCCTCCAGCAGATCTGATAGGTGCAACTACTGCAAAAAGATGGGCCACCTGGAGGACAAATGCTACAGGAAGAATGGCTTTCCACCTGGATTGATGAATCTCTAACACCAGGACTATCAATGAGGCTCACCTAAAGCAGATCAACTGTAGCGGCCCGGATCGGGGTCCGAACGTTAAAGATTATGCCGAACTCCCAAATACACATATCAAAACGTATAATTATTACAGACCCCGAATATAATTTACAAGTTAAAAGTTATCTCATACGTTCAGTACAGTAGCAACGAAATAAGTAGCGAAGTGTAGAGTCAGTATGTCTACCCCAACTTCACTTCGTGCTCTATACCTGGGAAATCATAGTTAGAACAAGAAGAGCGCAAGTCATATAGAACAAGAAGAGTGTAAAGTCAGTATGTCTCAATCCAGTTATATGTTACTATCTCAATGGCGATTTCGCAAATAAATTCTATTACCATCTTCTCTACATCCATTCAGCTCAATTAAAAATCATCAACTTAATTTAACCATAGACACAACAACGACAAATTGATTCCGATCTCAGGGCAAAATTTAGCTAGGCTCGATATGGACAGTGCTAAATTCGCACTACCACAGTTAACCAACACAGGGCAGTTCACAGACACGAACAGCTCAACTTAGTCACACAAAACAGCACACTACCTTAACAAGCATATATCAAATTCAGCTCATACAAAAACACAGTAGCACAGTACAACTCATAAAACTCAAATGCTAAATCAATTGAAACAGTAAATCAAACACCCAACGACTCTACAGCCCAATAGAGATTAATCGACTAAAAGCAGACCAGACGAAATCAAACTGATAACAACTAATTAACACAGTTTCCCCATCCCAGAATTCGATTACATTCGAAAGAGAAGAAGGCACCAACCGGAGAAGTCGATCGAACACGAACGAGACAAGGCGAGCAGACGAACGACAAAGGATTGACGCTGATGAAGGGCGAGAGAAAGGCGAGAGGGTGAAGCTGCTGCTTCGGTTTTTCGGAGGAAATGGTTGTGACTGCAAATGAGGCCGAGGAGCCCTATTTATAGGAGCTCTGGCCGACCAGCGTGTCTGATAAGCTTGGCCGCTTCTTCACTGTGGTAATTACTTCCGTTGGAAGCTTGTTGAACTCGATCCAGTAACGGCTTGTGTCACAAGCCTCATTACGCCAAATCGTCCCGATCACGAGTCGTCACAGGGAAGGAAGGGCGAAATGGAGAAATTACCGTGAGGCGGCGGTTGGCGGTCGGAGAAATCGGGGTTGTGGCGTCGAGAAGAAGAGAGACGGAGAGGGACTGAAAATGAGAAAACGGGAAAGAAGAAGAACTGAAGAAGAAGAAAATGGACACATGGTACAATCGGTAGAAATATAAACTTATCTTATTCTGGACTCCAAATAACTCGTAAATAAATTTCAATAAATACGAATTCAACACTAGGAACGATATTCTATGCGAAATAAAATAGAATCAAAAATAATTTTACGAATTTTTTTCTTTTTATTTATAATTAATAATATAATATAATATTAATATACCCAAATTTTCATATAATATTAAATAGTAATTTAGTGCTACTCATTAGTATCCGAATTCAATCCGCGGTTAAAGATCAATACACTAGCAAGCGTCGAGTCAGAGGTCAGAAGTGAGTTCGCGATAAATTCTAATAATACGGCTTAATAACTGATACGAATTTACTAGAGTTCAGGGCTCTTACACCAACTCTGGCAATGTCCCTGGGAATTTTGTTGTTAACATTGCTACCACATAGCTAGAGAAGCCCA
>JAYMSP010003553.1:0-19322 GCA_036897095.1 Plantago elongata
CTAAATTATCACAATACATAAGCAAAGTATTGCTTTGTAGACCATAATCATGCAACATGTGTTTTAACCATACAATTGGGTGACACAACTACCAACATCTATATACTCGGATTCAACAGTGGATAGAGATACACAGTTATGTTTCTTACTGTACCATGACACCAAGTTATTACCTAAGTAAAAACATCCCCCACTGGTGGTTTTAGATCATCTAGGTCTCCTGTCCAGTCAGAGTCGCTAAAACCTACCAAGTTAGAATTGGTGTCCCAAGTATACCATATGCCCAAATTAGGAGTTCCAGACACATACCTGAGTATTCTTTTGACTGCAACTAGGTGAGATGTTTGAGGATTGGCCTGGTATCTGGCACGCACACACACACATGACATACATGATATCAGGGCGGGTGGCGGACAGATATAGTAGGCTGCCAATCATCGACCTGTAGAGAGTGATGTCAACACACTCTCCTTCATAATCTTTGGATATTTTGATGCTGGAGGACATATGAATCTATTGGGTTTTGCTGAATTTAATCCAAACCTTTCCACTAGATTTCGAGCATATATTTCTTGTGATAGGAACATACCATTGTCCTTTTGCTTTACTTGCAAACCTAGGAAGAATGAGAGCTCTCCCATCATGCTCATCTCAAATGTACCTATCATGTCAACAACAAACCTGTCCCGAAGAGATTTGTTAGTAGAGTCAAAAACAATGTCATCAACATAAATATGGGCTACACACACATCCTTTTGTCCTTTGAGAATAAACAGTCCTATCTCCTTCACCACGCAATAAACCTAACTGTAAAAGAAACTCAGAAAGTCTATTATACCATGCCCTCGGAGCTTGTTTTAGACCATAAAGAGTTTTGTCCAGTTTTTACACATACTATGGATGAAAGTGATCCACAAACCCTTTGGGTTGTTCTACATACACATCTTTATCAATGAAACCATTTAACAATGCAGCTTTAACATCCATTTGATAGAGAGTAATACGTAAGTGAGATACAATGTCAAGAAGAAGTCTAATAGATTATGTCTAGAAACAGGTGCAAAGGTCTCATCAAAATCAACTCCTTCAACCTGTGTAAATCCTTGAGCAACTAGACGTACTTTGTTACGAACTATGACACCATTCTCAAAACTTTTGTTCTTAAAGATCCACTTAGTACCAATAACATTGATTTTTGGGGGCGGGGAATAAGAGTCCAAACTTTATTTTTGGTGAATTGTAATGAAGAAACTGATTTATGAAAAATTCAATAATCAAAGGAAGGGGAAATGAGTTGTTTATATAAGCTCAACTAATTACTCTAACTAATCACTGTATTATTCTTTATGCATATAGTACAACTCATTTTTCTATCGAATGAATAAACGTAATGCTAATAGAAAACGTTTTCTTCAATTCTTCAAATCAACTTTGATGGTTCTTGTTCATGGCTTTTGTTCAATGTGTTGTGCTAGTGATGTACATATACATTGGGGCCAACAATCACTCGAAGAGTTATTCAAGAGTAAACGTGTTTGCCTTAAGTGTCAGAACTTGATCGATTAGTAGTCGGATTGTTTATTTACTTTAATTATGGCATCAATATAACAAATAAATGTAAGTAGTCTATAATATTGAAACATAATTAATGTGAGATATAATAGCACAAACCGAATGGTTTAAGGAGAATTATTGTGAATCGGACACACATAATATAAGCTTGCTACGTGTTTTTACGCCAAGAGGAATGACTACACGGGTCGAGATAACCGACTGAGAAAATCCAACACAATCCATGTAGCATGTAGGCATGAGACTTGGTTCGTGGTGGGGCATCCTATAGATTTGCAATTGCAAATCAATCAAAACCATCAAAACCCAAACAAAACAAAATCCAAGCCGAATGTTGGATGCATAGGAAGCAACACCAACTAGCTACACCTATACAATTCTATTCTATACTACTCATCTCAAACTCAAGACTTTAAACAAAAGAAAACCGAACCGAACCAAACCAAAAACCAAAACCTTTCTCAAATCCCATAAAAATTTCCAATGGCGGCACCATACTTGGTATACTACTCTCTCCAACTCCAAACCCTTATCTCTATATCCCCACTGCAATAACTCACAGATACTAGAAATACACAACCCACAATCCTTTTCCAACTTTCCCTTTTTTGCACCCTCTGTTTTATTCATCACGATTTCACAAAATGAGGAACGGAAATGAAAAGAGTACTACTAGTGCATCTTTTGATTTTGATGTTGCT
Source organism: Plantago elongata (assembly GCA_036897095.1). Lineage (NCBI taxonomy): Eukaryota > Viridiplantae > Streptophyta > Magnoliopsida > Lamiales > Plantaginaceae > Plantago > Plantago elongata. The sequence goes on from JAYMSP010003553.1 coordinate 2,274, forward strand.
TTGGGTTTGAGTACTGAGAATTCCTCTTCCTCATACAACTCTTCTTGCAAGAGAGCTTTATCAAGTTCTTACTACAATCCGACTGGATTTCCCGGTGACGGTGGGACCATGTTGTACCAGGTGGCAGCTGGTGGTGATAACAATATGTATGAGCAGCAGCAGACTACAGGTGCTGTTGCTGCTGCTGATGATGGTGATGATGATAATACAGCTTCTACTGCTGCTTTGCCAATGACTTTTCTCAGTAACAGTACTGGCTTTAGGCCACCTTCTGGTCAACTCCTTTTCCCTTTTTTAACACTGGACACTTTGAATTCTGTTTTTTCCTTTCTTCTTTTGAGCTCCAAATGAACTTTTCCTTAAAACCAAGAAAATAAGGAAAAGGGTGCTAGCTAAAAGATTTGATTTTTAACATAATTGTGAGTTGGGTTTTTGGTGCAGGTGGAGAATTGTATGGAAAACCACCTTATTTCAGTGTTTCACAGTGGCAAGAACTTGAGAGACAGAAAATTATCCACAAGTACATGATGGCATCTATGCCTGTTCCTCCTCAACTCATTCTGCCTCCTCCTATTTCTTCTTCACCTAATTATCCCACTATCTCCCAATCCACCTGTAAGTCCCTCTTCATTTTCTCAAACAAAAAAAAAAAAACAAAAACACTAGTGAGTTTTGGCCTTGTAAAAATCGAATCTTGTTGTATTGAATTCCATTTTTCTTGAAAATATTTAGCGTCAGGTTTGGAATTGAGGTTCCCCTCAAGCGGTTCGGATCCAGAACCATGGCGGTGCAAAAGAACAGATGGGAAAAAATGGAGGTGCTCGAGAGATGTTGCGCCTGATCAAAAGTACTGTGAAAGACATGCTCACAAGAGTAGAACCCGTTCAAGAAAGCCTGTGGAACTTTCAGCCCACAACAAATTTTTCAATAATGCCAACAAGATTAGTACCACTAGTACTAGTACTACTACTTCACAGTCACAAACACTTGTTCAAAGGCCAATAACTTCTTCACTGTTTCCAACAATGGCTTCTGCTCCTGCTTCATATAATGACCAAACGAGGTACTGTCTTTTGTTTTGTTATGAATGTACAAACTTGTGTATGTTTTCAAGAACTGTTTATTAGTACTACTTGTTTTATCTGAATCTTAGGAAGGGCAACTTAAATTGCTTGCTGATGATAGTAGTATTATATTCATTTCTTGTTCTTATCCGAATTTTGGTGCTAGTACTAACATTTTTCTCTGTGGGTGGGCTCATCTTTTATCTGTCCTTTTGTTGGCATGCAATGTAATCAATGCCCTTCTGATAATTTCTCTTTACCTTCTTGTTTTCATTGATGTTTGGTTTTTTAAGTTAGTCTATTTTCCTTGGAGATAACATGCCAATTTTGTTTAATGGAAGAATGTGATCTTTGTTCTCAATTTCAGTGGATGAAAAACCGAAATCTTTTCAACTTTATGGACTTGTACTTGTTGATGAATTTGTTCGAAATGATGTAATAAGGTTGATTATTGTGATTGTGATATAGATACATGTGTTGAATTTACTTTTGTAGGACACTAGAGTGGTTCTTGAGAGGTGGTTCAAATGCAAACCAACAACAGTGGCACCAGCAGCAGCAAGCCATTCCGAACCCATCGTCAACAACACTAGACTTCACTAGAGACATAACCAATATTGATCACCACCACAACCCGAATGCCTCATCATCCGTTTATGATCCGTATATTCCAGATACCAACTTCAGCAATTCGCAAACAACAAGGCATTTCATCGATGCATGGGAGAAAGAGGGCGGTCTAGACGACATTGGCAACAAAAGCAGCAACAAGAAATTCTCGCCCTCTTCGTATTTAAGCCTCTCAATGTTCGGTAATGGGATAGACGAGGAAAATGGGAACGATTATTTGGGAATAGGGGTGATGAACAATCCTAGTCCGAACGACAAAGACAGTGATGTTGGGATCATGAAGCAACAACAGCAACCAGCTCAGTGGATGAATATGAATTCGGTTTCTTGGATGACCAATTCAATGTCACCACCTGGTGGACCATTAGGTGAGGCGTTGTGCCTCGGAAACTCTGGTACTACGCGGGGCAACTTGGCTTCTTCGTCGTCGTCACCGCGTCGTCACAACCATCATGGTTACAGCCAAAACAACAGTAACAATACTACTAATAGTAGTAGTTGCAGTAAAAGCTCGTGCGAGGATGGAAATCAGCAACATGCACTAAATTTTATTGGGTGACAGCTAAAGTAATTAAATGTTGGTTTTACCATTTCAAGGGCTGGGGTAAGAGGCTAGTGCAGGAAATGTGGCCTCAAAGTTTACTTTTTTTTGCGGTAGATGTGTTTGAATTTGATTCTACATTAATGTTTTTGCAACTGCTTTGGGACATTTATGTTGTCGTTTTGGCTTTAAATTTGTCTCTTCTTTTTGACGTAGAGAAAGGGATAGAATTTATCAGACGCCATAGAGTTATGAAAGAACGTGCACCTTTTGTATGAATTGATCACGACGATTCAATTCTTGTTGCATCGTTTTGTCTCTTGACTTCATTTCATCATCTCTTCTAACTTCAACTTTTCATAACATGTGAATATTTCTCTTCTAGTTTTTCCCCTTTATCACACTAGTTATCTATCTACATACTTGCCGAAATATAGAAAGAAACACATTTTATGAACTTCATTGTTTATTTGAAACTCCTGGTTTTTACAAGAACCCTAGTAGCCTCCATTTATACTGTTATATAAGGTCCTACATCTTCTGAAACAATCTTTTCGCTTTGTTTCACTATTAAATCTTTTTAACTTTGATTATAATTTATAAATTAATCTTGAACGGTAAACATAAAATTTACAATCAAATTATCTACTGAAAATTTAGGGTGTACACCATAGTTAAATTTCAGAATAACCTAGCATCACTTCTTGGCTGGTATGTCTTGTAGTAAGAACCTTTCCGAAGCTTTACCATCATGTCAGAATACAACCTATCAACTTCTATGAGCTACTATAATATCGAGATAATTACAATTTGGAGGAGTGAATGCATATACTAGACTACTAGTGATACAAATTATAGAAGAAATGTAATGCGTAAATGGGACTCAATAGTTACTAAAACTAAAAAAGCGACCTTGGCCATTGTCTATATATATTTTAAGAGTAATGGTTAAAAGAAGAAGAGTTGTGACACATAATAATAAATAAATGAGATGGCAAATTCAAATAAGAAAAAAAAATGATATTTAATCCCATGAGAATTGTCAACTCAATATGTTTACATTTTATACGGGTGAAATATCCCAAGAATATCTCAACTACCTTAACAACATAATTTGTATCTAGAGTCTACACAAGTGAATTGAATTTTAAAATATAATCTATTTCGGAAGATTTATGGTGAAGTGTTGGGCCATCATGCACGTTAATGAAACCTAATCTTTATTCCATTTATTTTGTAGAGGATTAATACTAAGATTAATGTGGTAATTTATAATAATTTTAATTTAATTATTTTTCTAAATTCATCAAAGAATATCCATATAAATTACAATCTTATTTCTCATCTATTATTAGTTGATCAAATATATATATATATTTATTATATCTTATATAACCTTATCTACAATATTTATAAGAATATTTTGAACATATATTTTAATTCGCCTTGACAAGACGCATCTATAGACATCAATCTTGAATAATATTATTTATTAAATAAATTATTCGCCTTGATTTGTATCCGGCTCCGCTTATCCGAATTACAGATCGGATCGATTTGGGTCCGTTAGTTAACAAATCAGAAAACGAATGCAATTTTGCATAATCATTAGAACGGATAAATTCGTTGGATATTCGTTATCCGATCCGTTCTTTGTTTTATTTTATTTTATATTCCATATATATATATATATGTATATATATATGTATATGTAACAAATTACTCTAAATAATCAAAACATAATTAAGAATGAATATGGATATTTAAATCAATTGGTTTGGTTTTTGAAATATGTTCGTCTCGTGTTCTCTCCTGATTTCTAATGTTTTATTTTTATTCATCATTTATTGTTGAAAAATATTTTTTAATTAAATTTTTTGGATAGCGGATATCTGCGGAGTTACTCGTTATCCGACGAATTTGTTCATCATCCGCTCAGCTCTAAATGGATCGGATAATGGATAGGCATTTCAGTCATCCTTTCAACTAGAGACCGGATATCTGATCGGGATATTCAATCCGTCCATTGTACAGCCCTAGACGGAACAGAGGAAGTATAAGAATAAGATAATCGTATATATAAAAATGTGTTATTAAAACTTAATTCAAAAGTGAAAAAAAAATTGAAATGAGTAGGACGTTTCACCCCCAACCAATAGGTTAGGGGTTCGATTCACCTCTTTGCCGTTTTAAAAAATAAAAAGTAAATTAAAATGAGTAGGTTGTTTGGTTCATAACATTAATTGACTAAATTTTATCGAAGTTTCAGCAAAGGAATAGTCATTAAATTTCATTTGAGTTGTGAAAATATTTTGCTTGGGATATAGTTAAAATTAGGGTTGTTTTATATCACGTGTCTAAAAGTAGAGTAGTAAAGTGATATATGTAATGTTTTAAGATTATTTGATTGGTTTAAGATTGTTATAATATATGATAAAAAAATATAGTGAGAGAAAAATTTAGGTGGAGAGCGAAATTTTAATTGAGTTGCAAATAGAAGGTGGATTAAAAATGGTCCGATTCGATTATAAATCCCTAGAAAATCGGATACTAAGGGTCGTCAATCGAAATCGAGCTAGAATTGCACCTCAAACACTCCAATGATGATTCTAACTTAAGGATTCGATTCAAATGGTAAACAACTCTAGAAATGCAGTAAAACGGACTTGAACTCTCAAGTAGCTAGATGTGCAAACTACACTATTCAGGAAAACAACATAAGAATTTGATAATTCCAACTTATAAATTATGTTTAATTGGAAAACCAAATTATAAGGACATGACATTTCCTAATTAGAAAATTCAATTCGGTAAGCCAAATATTGGAACTTGAAAACTTAATTTGAAATGTAAATCAACTCTAAGAATGGAGAGAAAATACAATTTAAAATTTCTAATGGGTAAGTTCAACTCTAAGCTGGAATAATTTCAACTTGAAAATGTTATTGAAAGTACAAACTAATTGTATGGATGGAACAATTACAAATTTAAGAACTCTACTCCAATAATAAACCACATTATATTGTAAAGTACTACAATAGTAGAATAATTACAAATTAGAATATAATTTGATGGCATATGAGCTTTCAAAATGAAATCACTCTAACTCGAAAACTCAACTCTAGAAAACAGATACTTTCTACCCAATAAAAAAATTGAACTCGCAGGATAGGGTAGTTGTATTGTTGGAATTTAACCCAATTTTAATAATGAGATTCATGAAAAATTTATTCAATATGTCAAGTCACATTACTCCATATGTGTAAGTATACTAAAGAAAATGAGTGGCAACTCGATAATGATAATATAAACTAATACAAGAAATTAAAAAAAGAAACTTTAGTGGAAGATAAAACAAAGCTTGGAATGAGAATAACTTTTTCTTTTTGGGTGGAGGTTTTAACGAAGTTTATGGGGCTGTTTGCCAAACAATTATAATCGGTCCATTTAACTCGATAAACAGTGATTTGGCCTAAAATACAATTCAAATACCCTAATTTTAATTCCATTTCAAATACAATTTCATCAAAATCCATCCAAATGCCCATTCAAATTCTATACCAATCAGCCTCATAATTAAACTTCTGAACTGAATTCATTGAGGGTAACTCAACCCTAAGAATAATACATTTTCATCTTAAAAACTTGATTCTATTGGAAAATTTACTGACACTAGTATTATATATAAAATATTAACTAATTTATATGTGTATATATATGTGATATGTACATATAATCTAAAATCTTATATAGAGTTTGATGTAGAACATAAAATTAATTTGTAACACACTTTATTTCTATTATTATGTTGACAAGAATAAACATATTTTCAATATTTCTTATACCATTTATAAGTAAATTAGAGATGATACATCGCACTTAGCGCGGTGCCTATAAATTTTATAAAATTAATCGAATTTAGGTCATATACAAACTCTTATATTATGTTCATGAGACATAAGTGTCTTGGATGGGTATGCAGAAAAATTCTACACATTTGTGTACACAAGTTAATTTAGAAAGTAGCGAAATTTTATTGGGTAAGTTGGCTTAGAACAACTTAAAATGAGTAATTTATATATAAATGTAGACTTTTCACTATTTCTTATAAGGTGTGAGGTGCATTCATCATCTAGTAGTTTAAGAAGTTATGCGAGATAGTTATAATCGCAAATATATAACTATCCATCATATAATTATATTTGAAAAAGAGCCTCATATAGTAATATTTGAAAAAGAACGAGGGAATACAAATACTTATGTACAAAAATGAAATACATATGCATGGAATGCCTTGAGTCTTGTTAATGGGTACAATACACACCCAAAAATCAAAATCTAAAACTATCCAAAAACCATTTACATCATCTAAACAGTTCTAGCTTAGTTTCTTTGCCTGAACCCAATCAATAACTACAAGGTTCACCTAGACTGATACAATCACCATGTTCTAAAGTGTTTTCAATTTCCTTAGAAAAAATAATTTGGACTGCAATCGTAAAAACTCTGAAGAAGTGTTGCGTGTGGTGTGAGGTTGTGAGCGGAGAAAATTTGAAATAACATTTTTTAGTAGCCAGTTGCTGGATAATAGTGAAGAAGTGCTAAACAATGTGCAATAGTGAACAACACTTTAACGAATGAAATGACACTTTAACATGATAATTGAAAACTTATTATATTGTTGTAGAATAGAGAAGAATTAAATAAAATTATAAAATTAAAATGACACTTTTACAAGTGTAATGACACTTTAACATGACAATAAGAGAGTTATTATATTGTTTAATAATCATTTATATTAAAAAATATCCGGAACCCGAATTCAATGCTCGATACTCGTGTTCGATGTCCGGTATCCGTATTCGATGCCCGTTCTCTATGCCCGATGCACGGTACCCGTGTTTGATGTCCAGTATCCATAAACAATGCCCGGTAACTGTAACCATTGCCCAGTATATGTGCCAGGTGTCAAGTCCGATATTCGAATCCGATGCCCGGTATCCGTATCCGATGCCTGTCACTCGTGTTTGATGTTTGGTATCCGTAAGCAATTCCTGATAACCGTACCCATTTTCTGATATCCATACCTGATGTTCGTCACCCGTATACAATGCACGGTACCCGTGTTTGATGTCCAATATCCGTCATCAATGCCCGATAACCGTACCAATTATCATGTATATGTGTTTGATGCCCAACCCTGTTACCCTATGTGATCATCATATCATGTTGTAAGTTTAATTATTAATCCAATATAATAAAATTGCACTTTTAAAACTCGTCTTACAATTTATTAAGGTCTAAATAAAGTCGTTAGTGATTTTTATAGATCTCGAAAAAATAATTCAAACATAGTCAATAGTGGTCTCTATTTATGTATCTCAAAAATAATATAATTGTTGTAATTTTTATTTATTTTTATCATTTTTTTTATTTTAAGTTACGGACGTTTTAAATTGGACAAAATAAAATTTAAAGAGAAAGATGAAGAAGTAAACAAATGAACTAGTGAGATGAAGAAAATAAATATGTGGGCCTACTCAATTATTCTTACACATTAAATACATAAATATGTGCTATTTGATTAAAAAAATGTATGAAGTTGTCGATGATTTTATTGGCAAAATGAAATTGAAAAAAATTCTGTGGATTAATATAAATTAGTAAAAAACCCGACCACTACACCTATGTCTTCAAACTACAACATGTGACATTGAATGCAATTTTCTCTGACATTGAATGCAATTTTTTCGACTCCTGCGGTAACATTTGAGGTTGATAGTTATTCAAGTGGAGATTTTAAATCCATTCGTGAATTGGTTGTGTCATTAGAAATCACCATGTTCATTTTATAAAAACGGCTGCCACTTATGTGGGTATTAAGGATAACAATACCGCTGAATTTGAAGGTATTAAAATTGGTCTTGCTATGGTTAAAAATCTGGATATCACTCATTTGGTTATTCAATCTGACTCTCTTTATACTATTTCTTGTATTCATAGGAACCAGGACCCAGCTCTCGCTCAGTAGGGGATATTGAGGATTTGATGATTGGCTTCACAGATATTCAGGTCATTTTTGTCTATAGAGGAGCCAACCAAGTTGCTGATACTCTTGCAAAACATGGCAGTAAAGAGTTACATGACAAGTTTGTTCGGTCTATTGTATCTTCTTCGATCTTAAATCCAATCCACTTTTGGGATTGTTGCCCTACGTGGCTTTCGTCTTTTGTTGAATTTGATTTAGTCTCGTGTATTTCTCTTGTTTCGAATTTGGGTTGTAATGTTGACTCTTTTTAATTTCGTTTAATGCAAGGGTTACGATAAAAAAAAAAAAAGCGGAGATTTTAGATATAATGATATAAGGTTCTTGTTGAGAGAGACCTCTCCCCGTCTCCCCTCCATTCATAAACTCATATGATTACTCTAATTAAGCTATATTTTCGGTATTTTCTTCAACTTAAAATCAATTTAGTTAAATTCAATTCAATTCAGTTAAATTCAGTTCAGTTCAGTTCAGCTCGACTTAGTTATAATTTATACCTTACTGTATTTCAGTTAAATTATGTTCAGTAAATTTCAGTTAGCCTTAACAAGCTCGTGAATTTAGCTAACAAGAATATCTTTTCTAGTTAACTTCCACGAGTGTCCATTTGCTAAAAATAGCATCATAACGAGATAATGTATAATGTAAGGCTATGCTCTTCGACTCTAATTTTTAAAACTGAATTGAATTGTACTTCTTCCGTTTCGGATTAAACTTTCCACTTTAATTTTTTGTGGTCAATTTTTTTCAATTTTAATAATAGAATTAATTTCAGACTGTAAATATAAAATATTTAATTTTTTTATATAATGAAAATTTATCTCTATGAGGACATCAGGTGGAGCATTTGAAGTTCCCCACAAAAAACGTGTAGGATGGTGAAAAAAGCCGAGTCTTATATGAAAGGATGAATTTGACCCAGGTTGAAACTACTCTAGCATTTGGTTTAGACTCTAGGTCCGTTCCACACCAATAAACAGGTAGTTCAACACTTGCGTATGGAAATTGGTCCAATGAATATTTAATAACTTGGGTTCAGCCCTACCAAAATGGACCTAATTTATTGGGTTCTTAGTATAGTAGCCCACTGTCATGCTTATAGGCTAGAGCCCAATAACAATATAGTGATTGAAAGATGACTGATTGGTTGTACCTGTACAGTAAGGGTGGAGTTTTACTTACAGATATAATTAAGTGGAATCACTTCTATTTTTACAAATTCATTCATAAAATATTTAATATTAAGCATGGTAGGCAGATAGGAAATGAAATGCACCGTATGTACATTATAGACATAAATTCTTCCTTGGACTGGAGAGGTACTGTTGTTAAAAATGAATAATATTTTTTGAAAAATAAAATTAAATGACTACGCTGGTCGATCTTTTTATTTTTATAAAGTTATTCTAATTTCATTTTACTCTTCTTTATAGTATTAAAATGCAAGCTGAGCATTATCCTTGCATCAGTTCTGACAGCTCGAAAGTATTCCACCCACTTTTAGGTTGTGAATGTGATCTGTGAAATACACTCCAAAATAACATTATCACACTTTCCTGTCCTTCATCAAATGGATATATGGCTCCTCCTTTGAATCCATTCTCAACATGAACATATTTTATTGCTTGCTTTTCCAAATCAACCTATATTCTAATCTTATCAAGGACCATAACATTCAGAAAACATTCTTTTGGCATGTGAGTGTTGAAAATCTAGTGTAATCTCAAATCATAGAAAATAAAAAACAGAATAAATATATCAGGTGACATGACAATATATAATTTTTAAACCTATACAAGTTTGTTTAACTCTAATAACCTACAAATCTGTCGGAAATGAATATCAATAAGGTAACTGATATGAAAACAAGACGTGTAAACTGTTCAAATCTATAGAACGGGGTCATTTACAAAAATGAGAGTTAATACTTGTGTGATTTCAAGTTGCTAAGGCTCATCTCATACTGTTATATCACAATCACAAATCTCTGTCAGAATTGTAGTAGTAATATACACACCATAATCAATCAAGATCCAAGATTACATTCCTAACACAAAAAATAGATATCCAAAAGGTGGATGGATCACCTCATTTCAACAAAAAATCTCTTCATTATCAGGAACATGTAGCTAGATAGAAAGGAAACAGTACTGCAACATCAATCAAGTTAAGTACAAAAACAGACAACACGTACATCAACCTAAAAGGAAAATAACAATGATTTTAGCTTGCAACAAGGCCATTGAACCTGACACCTTCTCTCTGTCTCAGCAATACTTTCAGCTGAGCCTTTTGACACTCCAATCTGTTACCTGAATTCTTACTACTTCTACAACCAATTGCCCTTATCACTTTCGGAAACTCTACGAATCCCTTGATCCCGCGTTTTATATGTGGATTTTCGACCTCTCCAGAACCACTTTTACGCATCAATGCCATTGATTGTTGTGTATTCTCTGAGAACACGAACTTCAGTTTATCTCCAAAAGACAATGCCCGATGATGATGGTTAGCGTTCTCTTCTGTATGATCAGACTTAACTTTCTTCAGACCTGAAGACGATGGTAATGATCCAACCTCGTTCTTTTTCGAAACTTCGAACTCAGAAAACTTCTCCTCCATCAAGATTTTCGCCTCCGCGAGTTTCATGTGCACACGTTCCTCCCTGAGAACATCGGCAACACGCAGCATTTTCCGTTCCTCCTGCATATCCTGCTTCATCCTGTTTATCTCTTCTTTATCAGATGAGACTTCCTTCGCAAGCTGTTCGCAGACAAGTTCCAATGCCTCCTTTCCCTTTCGTTCTTCTGACAGTTCCTTAGCAAGCCTCTTGTTCAAAGACTCGGCCTTTTTACGTGCTTTTTGCTCGCATTCTATCTCAGCCTTCAGCTTATTGATCTGTTCCCTGGCCATTTCCAGCTCCGATTTCATCATCGGCTTGATAAAGGCTAAATCCCAGAATGAATTCGTGATCTTTCGCGTGGATATCGGGAGGTGTAGCCTGTGAAATTGCTTCTGATCAGTTGGTTCTTGTTTCTGATCAGGGAATATGTAGAAGGGATTCTCATAAAGCTTCCAGGTTGGTGAAGTAGTACTTGAAGGAATAATGGGATCAATACTGGAAGTAGTTTGATCATGGTTTTTGATCTTCATCATCACCATCATCATCTCTTCCATTGAGTTTGGTTGTTAGGCTTGCTTTCTTTGATTGAGGCTCGGAGATAGAAGGCCTTTTTTTTGTAATGAAGGATCTTTTCTTGGCTAGTAGAAATAATAACATCACTTGGCCTTTCTTGCTTTTGCATATTATGATGACTTTCTAAGTGGAGTAGGACCATAATTAACATCCTGTAGTGGCACTGGCACTGGCACTTATGTTAAAAGGAAACTTACACCAAAGTAACTCCGTGTTATGTAAGGCCGTAAATTGGGTCAATTTGGACCGAATCGAACCGAACCCAAAGAGTGCAATTAGTTGCTCACCCTAAATGTTTAGCTTCGTGCTCAGCAGTAAATTCCTTTTTTAACCTATGCTAATTTGAGTATAGATCACTTGAAAGTTGTAAAGAGTACATCTAACAATGGGATATATAAATGCGTTCTAGTTGCTAGAGATTAGAGTCACAAGACCATTTATGAATCTATAGTGTCTGTAATTAACACAAGTGTCGGTTTCCAAGTGATGAAAATGATAAGTATATTTATGTAGCCAAGCTGTATATATCCTGATTCTATGATACAGAGGATCAAAACATTAAAGTTACATTCATCACATGCTGACCGATGAAATTAAATGACTTCAATTTGCATCCACTGGGTGGTGAAAATGGTCCTATTCTCACTTGCATTAATAAGTCTGTCAACATCTCATTTCTTCAAAACCACTTCACTATCTTCAACTTGGTGGTTTGATGAGTGTGTACATCATTTTTCAAGTGTTGTATGTAGAGGACTAGAGGTGTTATGCAAGTATAACCTTCACGAGTACTCAACTCATCGGGCTCGAGCCTGGGTCACTTAATACTAGTAGAGTAGCTGATTCATTCAAAATCAAGATAAGCCCTCTCCTTTACTTAATAAGTTGATTTAGACACTTTCTGACCCAATAAAGCACGTTAAAACCCGTCTCAATCCATTTAATTACAAATCTTTAATTCATTAAATACATTATATATTTGGTATCAAGTTCAACTCGAGTCCGACTGTCCGAGTTTGATACCGAGCCGATCCAAATCTAGATTATACAGTTGACATGAGAAGTTCTATCTCCATTCCCTGTAAGCGGAGAAGATATTATAGAGTTTGGCTTCTCTACTTCGCCCTCACAATTTGGTCACTGAAATGAGACCACTTCGTTCTAGGTATACTAATTGTTGCACCGATGACTTATGAGATGCTCTGTACCAGCAGGCAATGACACAATCAACGTCGAAATAGTGGTCCTAACATGGCCTAGTTGTAGAGTCTAATAAAGATTGCAGTATACACATTAATCCATTGATTACCAAACTTAGACGACCACACGGGGTTCTGGCAATTTCAACACACGGTTCAACCAAGAACACACAGTACTACCACCTTAAATGCTCCATTTTCTCTTTGCGAAACCTTAAATGCTCCACCCAGACAGAGCACATGTTTGAGTTTCTACATTCTCACAATAAAATTTTACAGAACATTCTCTATCATTATAAATTCATAACACTCTTGTCATATTTCATATGACTACCACATTAAGCGAACTCAGTCTTGCGACTGACCTAAACCCTAAACCGTCTTGCTTGTATGCATATCCGTGTTCTCAGAAACCAAACTGGCTCTTGTTAGGTCAGCATTTTAACCAGCTAAACTAAAAGCTGCTTTTGGGAAAGAAAAGATGCATCGATAACACTGGTGTCCAAGTGTAACCAATCATGTTCTCTCTTTTCTACATGGATGGGTCTCTTTTCTGTGTTCCATGATACCAACCTTTATCAACTCACTCAAGTTCTTCCATCACCAGACAATAATTACAGGGAGTGATATTGCAACCAGAGGCAAAATGATTGTGACAGTATTACAACATAATTTCTTGATACTCATCCACCTCATAATTCTACTAATGATCCAAGCGGACCACTATAACATGAGTTACCTAATAACCTGGTTAACTAATTTTTTTTCCTGTGTCACTGGCCCCATTTCGGAGATTAAGTTCTTATAACTTGGAAGTTAAAGAATGCCATCTCCAAAAGAAAAAAAGTTAAAGCAATGCAGGATATATTTTTGCGCAGATACGGTAGCAGCACGTAGACCATTCTTACATCTTCCTTGCCCAGTATAAGAGAGAGAAAATATTACAGCATAACAGGGCATATGTATTTACTTGAATAATCTGAATCTCTGATCATAATTCTCCACTCTTGGGCTTATATTCTGCTAACGAACATGGTAGCTGTCTAATGATGTGCCTAATGAGGTAGTTTGTCAATATCAGAAGGTCCACCAGTGAGCTAACCACCAATAAGACCCACAGCTCAATCTAGAAATAAAATATACTTGTAACGTAAGGATGACAGGCCGGAGGGTTTCCATAACCTGACATATTCATCATATCCTAAAACAACTAAGCATGAATATTAATAAAAACATCGAAATGGAATGAGCTTTTTTTTCACAAATTACTCAAACTTTGCCGGTGTACTCTTTTGCATTAGATCACAAGAAGTTGAAAATGAGACAAGATTGTGATAGCCAGATTTACAAAGCTTCTCCAGTAAGTGATCAAAACAAGAATGGACTTCTAAGGGGCTGATTGGTATAGAATTTGAATGGGCATTTAGATGGATTTTGGTGAAATTGTGTTTGGAATGGAATTGAAATGGGGGTATTTGAAGTGTATTTTAGGCCAAATCACTGTTCATCGAGCCAAATGGACCGATTACAATTGTTTACCAAACAGCCCATAAATCTTTTTACAGGAAACATGTTATCATGTGCAGCTCAAATAAATGAAATGACTATTATCATACCAAATGCCAGTCATTAGCAAAAGGGAGAAATGTTTAGATACTTGCGACACCCCTCGTAGCTTACTACAGAAAAACATTCATAACAGCAGTAGATAGAATCAAGAAGGCAGCAACGGCAAGAGAACTGAAATGGACATATCGGCCAGAAATGAAAACTGAAAAGCTCACTTCACTCTACATCTTTGCCTCAGTGAAAAAGTACGAACTAGTATGGGTATTAGCATGAGAATTCCAACAGACGGTGCATTTGTGTTCCTCTAATATAGGCTATAAGTAAAGTACTTATAATTTTATCCCTCTCATTTATGTACAACATCCCCTAACAAGAAAATGATGAACTGGGCACAAAGCCAAATACGAGTTTTTAAGCTTGTACACCATGCCCTAACAAGAAAATGATACCCCACAAACATATATGCACATTGCGGGGATACTATAGATAATTTGCATGCACCAGACATAATTTTGATTACCACATACTTGTACATGAAGATCAATCTGATTCACAACTAATTTCCTCAGGCATACTAGTAATGGTGATATAACTATGGGAACAATCCTTGGTGATCCGTGAAAGAGAAGCCAACTGAGCAAAATAAACACTAAACGAGAAAAAAGAATACAGCAAGGAAGATCAGCCTGATTTTAACTTCATAGACATCATTGTACTGCTATTGGATATCACACTTTAAACAAAATTCACAGACACATCTTAGAAGTTTATGAAAGTGAACTACAACTGTGTGCATGTATAAAAATTACAAGACGAAGAAATAGACCGACTAAGTAAAGGCAGCAACATCTACCTCATTCATCTCCACTTTAAGCATGTACGAGTACAAGTCCTCCAGTAACGCTATAGCTCACAGTTCAAACTCATCTTCCAGCTTCAGTTGCTCGGCTGCAGCTTCCTCCTCTTCATCATCGACCACAAAGTATGGATTGTGTGCCTCGGGCTTAAACTTGTAAGCCGTGAAGACATAGAATGCCAGTGTAGCCAACTCCGCAGCCAAGATACTCGTCCACAGATACTTATATGAAGTGATCGTCTCCAATGCATAGACAACCACCCTTGTAAAGTAAATGTAGCATATCACAACAATATAGTACTGCCTAAACAAAGTCAACTTCATCAAGTTCACCGCAGCCTTCCCATCTGTCCGAGCTGCCTCACGCAAGTTCTTAATCGACCACACAATTGGGAAAAGCACAGCACAACAGCAAATGACATCAACAAGTAAGAAAACCTGCTTCCATGTGACCCAATCCTGACCATACGGCCCAGTCTCATCAATCACAACCTGAGCAATATTCGCAACTACTTGCAACGGGATCACAATCATCAACACCTTCTTCTCCTTATCCTGCAGATACGGCTTCAAAAACGACCACCCCGTCCCAATCAACACAATCAAAGTAAACAACATAATCCCCTTCAAGAAGCTAAAAATGTAAAATAACACATCCCAACCGTGAGCCGATCCAGTACGCTTAATATACGACTTATCCTCCGCCTCACACAACAAGTTCAAAGTCTTCAACACCACAACCGCAAGCATAAAGAAATGAATTCCATGCACAGTCAGCCTCTTCTTATACAAAACACTAACCCAAACAGCACACAAACCACAGTAAATCATCGCGAAGA
Organism: Plantago elongata; assembly: GCA_036897095.1. Classification (NCBI taxonomy): domain Eukaryota; kingdom Viridiplantae; phylum Streptophyta; class Magnoliopsida; order Lamiales; family Plantaginaceae; genus Plantago; species Plantago elongata. Next base: position 18,214 of record JAYMSP010003553.1, read on the forward strand.
GGAAATAAAGCCTAGGCAGAACAGTTTTACCAGCAGACAGATAGTCACGGCGATTCGATTTGCCATCCTCCAAGTTATACATCGACGATCGAATGTTCATCGACACTTCCAGGTTCGGAACGCAATTCGAGAACACGAGAGTGTACTGATCGGCATCATTCTCCGTGTAGAGACGATTCCCCTCAGATGCTGTAGACAGCTGATCGAAGGTGAACACCTTCTTCACGGCCTCCGAATCGAGTGCGCAATTGATCTCGGATTGCTCGATCTGCTGAAGCACGTGAAGCCAGGCGTCACGAGTGCAGAGGAAGAAACCGATTTTGGGGAGAGTGGAGGGGTCGGGTTTGGCGGCGGGGAAGGAGAGGTGGGAGATGTTGAGCTCCAATTGGCCACGGTGAGTGAAGCCGAACTCGTCGAAGGGGATTATCTGCCGGCTGTCGGATCGGATCTCGGAGAAGCGGATCTCGCCGGAGACGAGAGAAGCGGCGGAGAGGAGAGTTATGAGGAGGAGATGGAGTGGAGACATGGTGGTGGGGAGTCGGGTCGGATCTCTGTGGTGGTGGTGGAGAGATCCAGGAGGGGTTTATTATGCTGGTTGCTTGCTTGGAGTTTATTTACTCTGTCCAAGTGGTTGTTTTGTCATTTTAATGTGAGGTTTCGGAGATATCACGGCGTGTTGAATTAGTTGACTGTGAAAGAGATTGTCATTTGTGACTTCATTTTGCGTGTCGATGAATTTTACGAGATCCCACCTCGATCAATCACATATTCTGTCACTGAGTTACATTGTAAATTGTAATACTAACCAGAAATTCATTAAATTATAATTATATATTATTTAAATTTAATTATCATTCTCAATCCACAATCATCCTTATAATCAATTTTTATTATAAAATTAGCGATTAACAAAATTTTATTTTTAAACTTTCCATATATGCATTGAAGTTAGATTTAATACAACATTAAATTTTCATTTCTTCTTCATTCTTTATTAAGTATACTTTTAGTACCATATTACACAGATAAAGTTTTAATAAATCTAATATAGTTTTAATTATAAATATATGAAAAATATTTTAAGCATATATTTGAATTATTCTTGACAA
>JAYMSP010003554.1:0-19319 GCA_036897095.1 Plantago elongata
CCCCACCCACGCACACACACACAAAAAAGACTCATTTGCCTAACATGGATGTGCTGTAATTTTTCATAGGTCAAGGTCTCGATCATATTCTCCGTCACAGGCAAGGCGCTCTTCGCGCACTGAAGAATCTCATCGCAGCAAAGATACTGCTCCAAAAATAGAATTTATCACTGAATTTGGTGGATCTGGTGATGGACCAAAGCTCGAGGGATATTCTCCACCATCATCTCCTCCATCTCGAGCTCAGGGATTGATCCGGTCGGAGCACTCGACCTTTTATTCTTGCAATGATAGACTGGACTTTATATTCTGCTGCAGCTAATCTCCAATTTATTCACCAGCAAACTCGTCCTTTATATTAGCTCATGTTTAGGTTATGTGAAAAATTAAGTGCCAAGGACTGAGGATAGGGATATCTTTTCTCTGGAGATTTTCTTTTTCCTGACTTGTATATTTTGTGCAGTCCGCATTCTGGTCGTATTCTTGAGGCCCTTCATGTTGACCCTGCTTCTGGTGTATCACCTGAGAAAGAAAAGACTGCCAAGCTGTTGAAAACACCTAGGTAGATATGTATTCATGATTTTCGCTGTCTTTCTTTTTTTCCCCAGGACCTAGGTGTCTGTAATTCATGAGTCACACTTTGATTGGTTATGTCTTTTGCTAATTTGCACACTATTTGGCAGCACATCATCGGCTCTAGCTAAATTGAGTAAAGCAGCGTGTAGCGGCACTCAGTCAAAGCTGCCAGTGGAGAAGAAGGAAACACCTCAAGAACGACTTAAAAGGATCATGGACAAACAATTAAACAAACAAAGTATATTCCATTTAATGTTTCCTATTGAAGCGATGTACTCAACCTGCAAACTTAGCCAGCTGTTTCTTTTCCCTCAAAATAAACAATAATTGTTTAAAAGAACAGAACCAGGGATTTGTTTCTATGTGTGTTCAGCCAGTTTCGTGTCTAAATATTAATGATTTGCATTGTTGTTCAACTGATTGTTTTGTAGTTAAGAAAGATACAGCTGCTGACATAGCAAAGAAAAGGCAACAAGAGAAGCTGAGGCTTGAAAAACTTGCCGAAGCAAGTCGTGTTAGCAGAAATCGGAGTAGAAGCAGAAGTTTCAGCCGGTCTCCTAGGTATTGATTTTTGCTTGGTTAAAGTGAGAGCGTGATTCCAAATTATTCTGGCAATCTGACTGTGACCCCCTCTAGAATCAAGGGCATAGAAATTAACATTTAGCAACTTATATTCTGTTAATTGAGGGTTAAGGCTGATCGTCACTTCTTCAATCTATAGTCTACTGCAAAACTTGTTTTTGCAATTTTTTCAAGTTCACTTGATGCAATCGTCCACAAATTAATTTTATACGGCATCGATTCAGTTGAGTATTTCACAAAGTATTAGGATATGTTACTTAATGATATATTCATCCTCAGTACAAGATTAATATGCTTTCTACTAGTTTTGGATTGTAACCACAAATTTAAGGATGTCTTCACCCTATAGGAGATACAGACGCAGTCGTAGTCGTAGCAGGACCAGGAGTTCACGTAGATATCGTTCAAGATCTCGCTCCCGGTCATCTTCTCGCTCCAGTTCTCGCTCTCGTTCACCTCGGTAAGATTTTGTTCACGCACTTAACTAAACCTGTTCTCTTTATGTTTATTCTGACATTTGTGAATTACCTTGGTTTCTTAATCTTGATATCCAGTGGCAGGAGTTCAAGGCGGTCTAGATATTGAAGTTTACGGCGTTCCATAACTTATCTTCAAAGCTAAAGATATGTATCTATGTTTAGAGCAAGAATGTTGTTTTGTTGTGCTGTGGTTTGTAAGTTTTGCTTTGGTAGTTTAGCATGTAAGAGCCTCAGTTATATACTTGAGAATTCCAGTGCTCCATATTATAACACTCAAATCTATCTGAACTCTAACTGGATAAAATTATACAATTTGAGCTTATTATTGTTTTGTCAAGAAAGTCCAAAGAAGCAGCCCAGCCCAGCCCAGCCCGATGAGGTTCTATTGTGGATTGGGCCAATCTAATATTTCCAATATCTGATATGCCTGGTTAAACTAATCCAGATCCGAAAAAGCCCATTCAGTTGAATAATGAAGCCAGGTTGGCCAAAACTGAAGTGGAAACAGGAGAAAGGTAAAACATTAGCAGGAAGGAACTGTAAAAAGGTAAAACTTAAGTTGTGTAGCTTTATTCGATTTCGATCACACGCATGCAGCATATCTAATTAATCTATGCCTGCCTGTATGACCCACCAAATTCTCGATTATCATACAGTAATTTATAAAGTAAGCCTAAAAGGCCTTCCAATCTTGATTCCTACTATATTTTACTAGTAGTATTTTTTAATTTACCCAAGTTGAGGCATATTTGTAACTTTTGAAGCTTGCTTTTGTATAGGTTAGGCTATCATATTTTTTCAGATGTAATTAATCGACCGTGCAGAGTAAACCACACGAGTGGAGTGTAGTGGGTTGATTTCACTTTACTACTTTTACAAGCCACCTTTATTATCGACTGGATACCATAACATGACGTGACATTATCAAATCAGAATCCAAAATCTATCGGAGATTTACGTGACTCCGTCTGCTATTTCGCATCTTAAAGAATTTCGCGTGTGTTACTCCTTCTCATAGTTTGTGTAAGCACGATTAAATTCAACAAGACATGTAGCATTTACTTTTCTAATTGTTTGAATCAAATAAAGTACATCACTCGATTCTTGATCACACTAAAACGTCGGATTGCTTACTATATAGAATCAGGGACGGACGTAGAAATATATGACAGGGATATTGAATTTTTTTACTATAAATTTAATTAAAAAAATTCATTATTAATGACTGATGAAAATTACATTTTCAAAACTCACCTAGTAAAGAACAATATTTAAACTATAATTTTTTAAATTATGTGCTCATAAATGGAAGGAACTAGATATAATATAGTTTTATTTAGATTGAATAATTTTTTTTAAATATATCAAGTAAATGAATTTACCATCGAATAGAAAAAATAAAGAAACAAAGAGAGTTAAATGAAATAAAGTTAAGTATTTATAAATTATGATTGTGAAAGTAAACTTAAAAAATATTAAAAAAGAGAGAAATAATAAAAAAATATTACTGAATCATAAAGAAATAATGAAAAATGTCAAGTAAATAGAAAACAATATAAACAAAATGGTTGGAAAATCTAGCACTACTAGGATTCGAACTTGTGATCAATTGGCAGGGGAAGATTTTATGGAACATAGGTGCACAAGTTAAGTTGTACCAATTTCTTTCATAATTCATTCTTGCTAAATATATCAGTATTCATTAAATTTTTTGAAGGGGTATAATAGGCATTTCATGTCCAAAATCGAGGGGTAGCAATTGCATTTCCTTGATTAAATGTGTGTTCGTGCCTGTATAGAACTGGAGTTGGAATTATTTAAATCCGAATTGAATTTTTATATGTGTTTTTTTAGACAGAACGCAACTGAAGTAAATTATTATTCTTGGGCAAACAATCAAATAATTTTTACCCCGTGGAGAACACAAGTAGCTAGAAAGGACAATTTCCTACGTCCAATGAAAACCAAGGTGTGTTTTGTTCGTGCAAAGATGCTAGCAGCTCGAGAACAAATGTCGGCATGATGAACATTGGACATGGAAAGGCGAGCTAAGTTTGCATGCTAATTTCTTCAATTTGGTCCATTGAAAATGCCTATACCTATTACCTACCTACACAATTTTGGGCGATACGTCAACTTTGATCTAGAGGTTGACAACTATATCCTAAGTACATTTTGTACTTCTAATATTCCACTAAACAAAATGCGTGTGCAAAAAGATACTTCTATTAGTCTAGCTAGCTAGGCATTATAATATATTAATACCCTACTAATCCATACTGATCACTCATGATAAGAAGAAGTGAATTAATTATCATTACTTTCCCTATAGCTTCTTAATCAATAAAGCTAATCTTCTCTAGTAGGTCATGTCAATTTATTTAACAACGATTTAACGAACCGTAATCCGTATTTTCGGAATCCCCCGGTAGCTTAGCTAGGTAGGCTTTAAAGTCCCATTATTTGTGTTAAGCTATGTGATTAATTTTGTAATCACCTTTTAATTATTGGAAGATTGGTGAGCACATGGGATGGTGAATCTTTGGATTATAATAATAATAAAGCTAGTATTAAAGTTATGTTTTATATATGTGACGCTACGTCATCGCCATGCATTGCCACAATATAAGTACCATGTTAGACGACGTGTATTTTTCCTTGATATTTTACATGTGAATATTAAACTAAATTCCCACTTAAAAATAATGTAACTACGTGAAATTAATGGATAGATTTCCTTCTTGGGACTTGTGTGCAATTTTGAATTATAAGCCGGCCAAGATTTGGTTAATTAAATTTGCATGTATATCTTGATTTTTGGATATTATAGATTCTAGTTAATTTGCATGCGTGAATTGATCGATCGTGGCCTAAACTTCGTCATGTGGAATACTTTTGTTCTGTTTTATTATTGTTTAAAACAAAAGAAAAAGTCCGGCGAAGATTTATTTTGTTTGAATGAATTAAAATTGATAAAAATTGATCGATAATGAGTGCAAATTTCAATTTGGACTTTTAGGTGATAAAAAAGCACTTAAAATCATTCCATGGAAATGATCTCACCAAAGTTATTTCAAATAATTTCTCTCAACATATATACATATATTCCTCCTTTATCATAATTATGATATCTATAATTGACACCACCACCCACACAATAATGAAGGCAGAGTACCATTAATCTTGAGAAATCATATTCAAGGCTGTCAATTTGTTTTGTGCAATGAAGCTGATTTTTCATACCAAACTATAATCATACATCAATAAGTATTCATGTATCGTACGTGTTGCATAATATCATTCTCACTCACCTAACTAAATTATTTAGGAAAACAAGCTTATCAATAATCTGTACATTCTTGTACTTACATGATGCAAGCTAGGTGTAATTACATTATTAGTATGATTTATGAGCAATGTTAAATTTAATGAACATGCATGCATGCATGGTAGGGTTGAGCAAGTCAGCAAGACAAGAAACAAGATGGTGATGCTGCCCATATGCTCGTGGGAACCGGTTATCTAATGCATGCCCCTCTTGTATTTGAAAAAAAAAAAAAAAATCAAGTTTGAGGTAGATTTGGGACATGTAGTTAGGTCCATTGACCTCCTCACAGCCATACATATCAAATGTGCATTTGGTCTACTTGCATTTGACATAGTATATTGTTAAGTCACTGTTTGAACGGTTGGATCGAGCTGCTTGAATAAGTTGAAACTTCGAAAGATTTGAAACATTTCGTTTCGTTGTATATAAATGTAACATGCTTTTGTTCTTTCTCTTTTTTAAATGTTTAAAAAATTCGTCCTCTCAATATATTGAAAATGATAGAATTTGAATATGGCAACATATACTAACATATTCTCCTCCTTTCCTTAATTAGACTTAAGACTATATGGAAGTTATATTAATGTCAAAGTTACAAATATACTCCTATATAAGACGGTGTCGGTGTAGTAAAATTGAGCTGGAGTGGTAAGGAGGAGTTGCAGGGTTCGATTGCTGATGGAGATATAAGGTGGATTAGAAGTAATAAGGTCTTAGTATAAAACTAGAATAGTTATAATCTTTAACGTTTCAAAAAAAAGAAAATAAGTATACTCTAAAGAGGCCCTATGTTAGGTCGGGTCAATAAGTGATATCTTTCGATTTTGGAGCTGAAATGTTAAGTTATAATTCAATTGGTTATAATGTGAATGATACCCAAAAATATTAAAAATAATATTTATAATGAGGTGTTATATACGTATGTTTATATTTAAGAATTTAAGTTGTTCTTCTCTTATGCAACTATTTTGACATACGAATTTAACACTGAAATAAACGAATAGAAACTCACTATAATTGAGTAGTGACACAGTGAAACTTGTGTTTGATATAGTGATATAATTTTAATAGGATTTATAGGGTTGTTATGTTGAGTGTATTAATGAAGTTACATGTTTAATTTTGTCTTAAACTCGTCTTAATAATGAAACATAAAATTAGATAAAAAGGGAAGGTAGAGAGACTGGAGAGGAAAAATTCAGTCTGAGTCGTGAATAGTAGGCAGAGTGGGAAAATTAGCCCCATATTGTTGCCCCCAAGGCCCCAACCCATAATTCATTAATTTGACTGAAATATACATCCACTGATAATATAAAGCACATATATTTGTTGCAAATCCTAAGCGGAAATTTCCTTGCAATTAATTCTGAGGTCCATCCCTAGTTGTACGTCTGGCAATTTCTCCTCTTGTTTGGTTCCGAACACTCCAAAAATAAGTTGACTTGTATATATGTAGCTTGAAAAATTGGACATTTTAACAAAATTTGGAGTTTAAATATTATGAATGGAAAAAGACATACATAGGCTTGTCACTTTCAGCATAGGTCTCGTACTATCTATTCCTCACATGCAAATCGAAAAATTCAAATCTAATTTGCACCAAAATAATCAATGAGCAAAATCTATTCGAAAATAAGAGAACAACATACTGTACCGACCAAATCTTTAAAATTTCGGCGTCGGCAAAAATCATAAAAACGTGTGATATGTTGACCAAACGAAAAATGAACTAGTATACAACTATACACAAACCATTTCTTATGTTCTTGAGGCAAACGGTTAAACGAATTAATATAAGCAACTCTTTATAATTCAAACGTTTAGACAAGATGGAATTTTATCATGGTATTAAAATTTCAGGTTCATGTTCACCTGAATTTGAATCTCCACGAAAATAATCTCCATCTCATATTAAATTCCACTCGACTGGCCTTCTCAAAGATGTTGAAATTGACCACGAATACGGAAGAATATTGGAGTGTTAATATATATGACTAGATTCCACAACTCTCTACAAGTTCGAACTTGTAAATGAGATGGAATTTAGTCATGCGAACCTAGAAGATTCAGGGATGAAATTCCACTGTCATCATCTCCATCTATATTAATTATTCACTCGTTGGAGCCTCCCTAATGAGGTTGAAACGAACCCACGAGTGAGGAAAATGTTAGGTGGATTAGTATAAGTTGATTAGTTCAATACCTCTTTATAAGTTCGAGCTTGTATATAAAATGGAATTTAATCATACTTAAGAACCTAGAAGGTTCAGGGATTGAATCTCACCATCAACATCTCCACCCATATTAATTATTCAATCGATGGACATTCTCAATGAAGTTGAAACGAATCCATAAATGAGGAAGAATGTTAGACAAATTAATATAATTAAATTAATTTCACACTTCTTTATAAATTTAAGCGTTTAGATGAAATAGAAATATATCAAGACCAAATATATCACTAGTTAGATTCTACGAATTTTGGTTGAATCCCAAACTGACTCGTTTTCTATGATGTTAGATTCTACGAATTTTGGTTGAATCCCAAACTGACTCGTTTTCTATGATGTTAGATTCTACGAATTTTGGTTGAATCCCAAACTGACTCGTTTTTCTATGATGTTATTAAATTTGATAGTCAGGATCGCGGGTCGGGAGTGACCATCATCCACAGGAGGAGATTTGTAGAATGTTGTAATTAATAACTAAGTGGGAGAAAGCTAGTTATCTTTTGTCTACTGTGAATTTAAGTAGCGGATGTAGACAATATATGCTTTTTGTATGTCTTTTGTGCAAATGTTCAAGGATTGAAATATTTGAAGGAAAGAGAGAAAAGGTAGGAAGGGAGATTACGTTGTGTTACTGTGTTAGACTATGTTATATTGAACTTAAAATTTTTAAGTTAAGTTTAGTTAAATTTAATTTAGTTTAATTTTATTTAGATATAATTTATACTATATATTTCACTTCAATTCGATTAAATTAAATTCAATAAATTTCAGTTGAAAATAACAAACCGTACTTTTGTTAAGTCAGTAATATATTCATGTTGTTATAAAAAAAATTACAAATCACATTTTCGACATAACTTTACAATGTCACCATGAATAATTGATTGTAATATAAAAATTAATTCATGGCCCCCTAATTTCAACCTGAATGGAAGTATACTACTCTCTTCGTCTTTTCTGTTTTAGGCGTTTCACTAAAATAAAATAAATTTTTATTTATAAAAAAACTCCTGCAATTTTTTTTTTTGGGCGGCGGGAATTATTAGTTTCATCACATGTGAGATCAGTTGAAATTCGGATGAAATTCAGATACAACATTTAATTGATCCACAACACTGCCACCTTGACTTCACTTCACGTGTTAGTTTGAAATTGTTGGTTTCATCAAATTGTCTATGACAGTTAATTAAAACTTAATTAGAGACTTAATGGTATAGAATTTGTAGTATTTTTTAATTGAAATTAGTTTATTTCATAAAATGTTTAATTTAAGTGGGAAGAAGGTCAATCCATCAATACGAGAAACATGGACTAGATGTTTTTTTCTTTTCATGTTTTTTTTTTCATAAGAACCATCCATTCAATAAAAAGGCAAAAGCCAAAGTACAAGTGTACACGGTGAATACAAATAGATTACAGTATAGTGCCATCACAATCTACTGAAATATTGTGACATAAGTCATGAGCCTCAGTATTCGCTTCTCTAGGAACTGAGCAGAAAGTAACCGAGTCCAAATGAGAAATTGAGGTAATGATTTGAATATAATTTGAATGTTCTTTTTTAATTGAAATTAAATTTTTTGTGTATAAAATATTCGATTTGAGTGGAGAAATGGACATTCTAGCAGTATGGCAAACAAGACTTAAGAGCTTCATCTTATCAATAACCGGACCAATGGCAGAGTAATTCTGTAACATATAAAATTATATCTGTAAAATAATACTTCGTCAAGATTAAATTTAACTTTATGTGGCTCAGACACAAATTGTAAAAGAATAAATAAAATATAATAAATAATACTCCATCCGTCTCAATTTGAACTTTCCGTGACCCCGAACACAAGTTTGAATAAAAAACTGAATGAAGTAGAAGAGAAAGTGATAATATTTTTGTGGTTATTTTGATTTATATGGATCTTCGGAATGATGTGTACTTAACTGTTTGGAATGGAATTAAAGTTTTCGGTTCCAAAAGTAGGAGATACAGTGATGAAGTAGGGGAAAAAGTAAATAAAGTAGGAGTGGGATTTTCCATTTAGGGGATGGGAAGATGAAGTTGTGACGGATCAAAATAACAAAATGAAATACAGAATATGAAGTTGGGACAGAAGGAGTAATAAAATATGAAATAGATTGAATAAACTATCAGAGATCGTGAAAATGTATGATAGATAATAAATAAATAAGAAAATATAATTTTCATTTAAGTTATGTGAAGTTGATTGGGATGTTCAAAATCGAATGCAGATGTTAAATTCGGAACAAAAAGAGTAATTCTTATGTATTTTGTAGGAAGCCAACATACTACTTCGGAGTTGTTGGGAGCCAACTAAAAAAAGTGTGTTATAATACTTTTTTATATTTGGTTCGAGTTTGAGGGATACAATTTATTTGAAAAAAAAAATATGTATCAGTTGTTATTTAATGGGTGGAGTATATGTTATCTCTACCTGCAGGGGTACTGAACGAGTTCAACTTGGATCTTATCACTTACAAAGTAAATTCGACATGATGAGTTGTATTTTATATTATTTATAGTTACTATAAAACTAGACTAATCTTGAATGTTAGATAATTTATTAATTTATTTTATTCATTATTAAAAATAATTATACAATGATATTGCCACGAATTAGTACTAGATTTATAACAAAAATTAGTACCTAAAGTTATTCTCAAACATCATCAAACCAAACCAAACCGATCATTACTTATTATCAAACTTTAGTAAAAAGTTAAATGTGATATTTAATCCAACACAGAAGATTGAAGAAGTACATTTAAAGATGAGTGTCAATATACATTCTGACTTAAAAATTGTAATTGTGTGACTCAACTCAAGTCGAGTATGATGAGTTTGTATGTTTGATATTAATGGGGATCGAATATAGGTGACATGTGAATTATTGGTATGATTTAGGAAAAGGGCCTGTGAAATGGTTAAATGAAATCTCATGGCAACCTCTTTTCTTGCAAGTTGCTGCCTAATGGCTATGTTAGAGCTAGGTAGCTAGCGGTGGTCACTATTAAGGATAGAGCTTTTACGGTTGGTAACCTGTGAAAACTGCCTGCCCTCTATCTCACCCCAAAGTCCAAACCTACATTTATGCCGTCCATATGGTCCTCATCTCTTTTCACCTCTTCTTCAATCTTAAAACCATACTCTAAAAGGCACACATTGCCTAATCATCTATAGTACACTCCAGATTCTACAATTTTGGTCCCAAAAGTACTAATCAAATATTCAGAACGAAGCGTATATTTGATCGAATTTGGAGTTAAAACATGTTGGTACGCTTTAAATACAAGTATTTTCTTATTGAAGGAAAGCTTCTTAATTAAGTATATACGCAAGAAAATGGGGAGAGCTTTCAATTTTTTAGCATATATGTAGCTAATTCAATTTATTTTTTTAAATTTACACCCATTATATTAATTTTCTAGACGAAAAAAGTTGTACTGTTGTCACAAAGTCTATCGAGAGATAATTTATAAATAACTTATTTATAGATGGTATATATTATCAATAAAATTATTAATGTTATTATTTAAAATGTATGTTATATATGAAATAAATCTTGCTGTCATATGAAAATGTAAATTTTAAGTATATAAGTATCTTTATTAATAGCATCAATGATATATTCTTGATGAAGTTTATATTAAATGTTTAAAATTAAGTTACCATGCAGTTCCGTATTATATAGAACCCGACTCAACTTGTGTATATTAAAACACATCATGCATAATTTATCGTATAATTCGTCCCCTCAAATATAAATCTTTAACTTTGCCCCTGGCTAGTAACGTGCTAAGATATCGATATGGTGAATTGTGATTATTCGAGTCACGTCAAGATGAGTGGTAGTTCATCTTGTTTCCTAGTTCGTCCAACCGACCAACGTGTCCGATCTGCCAAGCAAATTTGACATTAAGTTTAGGGTTCGTAAAGACTTATATATTTCAAACGATTAGTGATTATAGATGTAATAAGTATATTGTGAAATTAGATACTGAATTATGTTTAGAGAAATAGCTTCATTTAGTAATCTAATGTTGATTCGCATACAAATGATAACAGGTAACTGATCTCAAGAAAATTGAAAACAAAGAAAACATACTTGTGTAGGTGAGGAATAGCTTTTGAATGATTTGATAAGAAGCAGCCCATAAATTTGAGGAAAATGATTCTGCTCCGCAAGTTGGGAAGCAGGATAGTGACCTATAGAGAAAACAAGGCATCCATCATTTGTCAACAGCTCAGAAAATATGCACAAATCCTTTACATCAGTTTGAGATAAATTCGAAAATGGTACCACAATTTATAACATTTTCGAAAAAGGTATATGTAGTTGTGATCATTTAATTTTGGTAATTTAAATTGACACTGTGTTCAATTTAAATACCTCGTGACACGTGTCAGCTTAATTACGTGACACATGTCACACTGAAAAATACATAAATACGGTGGATCAAAATGTAAATATGATCATTTTTATTAATTGCAAATAGATCCTAAATTTAAAAAAATTACTAAATTATCCATATACAAATATATCTCTTTGAACATAATTTATAAAAAATAAAAAATAAAATCACTTACAAAATTCAAAAATTATATTGAAAAATTTATTGTAGCAAATCCCGTTTTTGAATTTTTGAATTTATTTATTTATTTTATATGTAATAAAATGTGAAATATTTTTTTATATATTTTAAAATATTTTTGAATTATATTAAACAATTTATACCGATAAATTACGAAAGAGTGATACGTGTCCCCCTTTTTTAATTTAATTATTTTTTATTTTTATTTATTTTTCATATAAATAAATTTAATTTAAATTATAATTAATAATTTTTCAGATTTATATATATATTTATTGTAATTTAAAATTAATTTTCAAATTTATTTCCTCCCTCTTTCTTCTTTCTTTAACATTCTTTTACGTTGATTTTACAAAATAAAGTTGATTTATAATAATTAAAAATTATATGGTGAAACTGAAAAATTGTTAAAATTTATTTTATTTGCAATTTTACCCATCAAAATTTTGAAATTTCAATGTGACACGTGTACGTAATTAAGCTGACACGTGTCACGAGGTTCCTAAATTGGACACAATGTTAACTTAATGTACCAAAATTGGACGGTAACAATCAAAGGTAAATTTTTCAAAAATGTTACAACTTAGGTACCTTTTTTCGAATTTTTCCGTTATAGTTTAAAAATATCAACAAAAACTTGTGTAATTGTATTCCTCTTGAAATTAGAATCAAATGAACAATTTATTTGTCATTTGAATGTCTGATTGACTTGCATTATGGAGTACATATTTTTCATATGCCAGAATTCTAATTTTGTTATGTAAGTTTGGAATATAATGCAAAAGAGGAACTATCAAATTTGATTAGCCTACAACATGGCAAGATTAAATTGAAACATATCCAGGTGACCCAGGTTCATTTGTTGCCAAGCTAGTTTTGCTAATTGTTCAACAATGAAATAAATATGTTCAATTAATAAATATTTGGACAAAATATATATATTCTATAATGGTAATCAATTATCAAGGTATAAATAAGAGTTGTCCAAATTCAGTAACCTTCATAAATGGAGTGCATTTGATATGGAGGTGTTATAAAGCAGATGAATTTAAATAGTCAATGTCTTCATTAAGGTGAAAAGGCCTTAAACAAGTATATGAATTACTCAAAAATATTTCCAATTCAACACCATACATTCTCTATAATCTTCATATTGAATGTACGCCGGTTATACATCCCAACTTTGTACGCACTCGTCTCTTATGCAGCATAAACTACAAAATGTGACGATAAAAAGAACATTATTAGCTCATCTTATATTGACATAATCGACTAAAAAAATCCATGCAGATAAAGACACTTCCATTTCCTCCTTGTAAGTTGTAACTCCATACGGCTGATTCCCTCAGCTGGCTCCTATCAAGCATCCCAACATCCTAAACAACTTCAAAAACTCCTCATCACTAAAAACACACGATTAATCAACCCCTAATACTCAATCTTTACTCTAATTCCACAAACTTGTTAGCACCCTTGACCTCTTCTTATTCTTCATTCCACTTTACCGTTGAACACATCTCACATAATCACCTTCTTAATCAAATGATTCAAATCCACCAAGTTTAAACTTACTTAATTAAGTTTAATTCCTCCGAACATTAAACTAAACTAATCATCTGTCACACCACTTGATTCTTAAACTCAATCCAAACCAGTAACAAAATTATAATATTCAAGAAACAAATCAAACAATCTCAAGTGGACCCCACCACAAAACACAGCTATAAAACCCTCCCATCTCCCATCTCCTTTTCTCTAATTCCAGTTCACTTCCATCCTCACTCCGTCTCTCCACTTTCTCTCTCTAAAGAAAAACAAAACAAAACACCATTTCCATCAAACAGGAGTTTAAGATTATTGCGTTCAAGATTATTACATTCACACCCAAGCAAGAAATGGTGGATGTGGACAGAAGGATGACGGGCCTGAACCCGGCCCACTTAGCTGGCCTTCGCCGCCTCTCCGCTCGAGCGGCAGCATCAGCCCCATCCACACCAGTCCCACCACGCAACAGCCTCCTCTCATTCGCTTCCCTCGCTGACAAGCTAATCAACCACTTGAAATCATCCGGTATCAAAGTCCAACCCGGACTATCCGAATCCGAATTCGCACTAGCTGAAGCGGAGTTCGGGTTCGTCTTCCCACCGGATTTAAAAGCGGTTCTATCCGCCGGGCTGCCGTTAGGAGCTGGTTTTCCCGACTGGCGATCGGCCGGGTCGGGTCGGCTTCACTTGCGAGGATCAATCGACTTGCCAATCGCTTCGGTTTCGTTTCACATAGCGAGGAATGCTCTATGGTCGAAGACATGGGGTCCGAGACCAACCGACCCGGAAAAGGCGATGAAGATGGCGAGAAATGCGCTGAGACGTGCTCCGCTTTTGATCCCGGTGTTTAACCATTGTTACATTCCGTGCAACCCGTGTTTGGCTGGAAATCCGATTTTCTACGTTGATGAGACGAGAATCTTCTGTTGTGGATTCGATTTGAGTGATTTCTTCGATCGTGAATCGTCGATTTTCCGTGTGGATTCGGGTAGTGTCATTTCGAGACAAAGCTCGGTTAGTGAGAAGTCTTCGAGGAGGAGCTTGGATACTGCTTCCGCCGGGAGATCGCCGCGTTGGGTGGAGTTCTGGAGTGACGCCGCCGTGGATCGCCGCCGCAGGAACTCCAACTCGTCGTCTTCTTCTACCTCTTCACCTGAAAGGTACTGTTCACTCCCAAACCCTTTCATTTTGTTTTTTTTTTTATCCATCTACATTTAATTTTACTACGTTCCAACTTCCAATATCATATTTTATTCGTCTTCCAAAATCAATCAATTACATTTTGGACCTAGTAATTTGAATTATTGCATCTAGTTGAGTGATTTAATGTTTGAATTTGATTGTGCAGGTATTTATTCGATATGCCGAGATCGGAGATGCCGAAATGGGTAAACGAGTACGTAAGCGAAATCGGGTCAGTTTTGAGAGAAGGCGGGTGGGCGGAATCAGATGTAACGGAAGTGGTTGACGTATCAGCTTCTGGATTCTTCGATGACATTGAGATGGTGATGGTGGATAATCAAGCGGTGATGGATGCGTTACTTTTGAAAGCGGACAGGTTTTCGGATACACTCCGGAAAGCCGGGTGGAGCACCGAAGAGGTCTCGGATGCGTTAGGGTTTGATTTTCGGAGAACGGAGAGGAAACCGGTGAAGAAGCTGCCACCGGAGTTTGTGGAGAGGATCGGGAAGCTGGCTGAGTCGGTGAACCGGTCGTCATCTTCGTCTAATTCGTCGTTGTAGTGCTTGGGGTTGGACCGGATTGGTGAACCGGGTTTTTTGCTTTTTTAGATTTTTTGGTCTATCGAAATCTCGTGTTTGGTTATTTTGGGGAAAATCAAGTTTGGGTTAAGGAATCGGTAAAGTTGTGAGGAAGTAGGAAAGATGATAAACACGTTTTCGGGTGTACTCAGGCGGATAAAGGAAAAGGACCGTATAGAAAATTTGGAAAGTGTCTACAAATATGTATTTTGCTAATTATATACATGTAATTATTTAGCTGATTATATAGTTATATATACATTTTGTGTCTTTTCATGTTTTTCCTATATGGTACTATGATAGTATCATGCCTGTGAAACACTT
This sequence comes from Plantago elongata, assembly GCA_036897095.1. NCBI lineage: Eukaryota > Viridiplantae > Streptophyta > Magnoliopsida > Lamiales > Plantaginaceae > Plantago > Plantago elongata. The sequence continues at coordinate 15,433 of JAYMSP010003554.1, forward strand.
GTGTTTTATACAAATGATCATTACCTCTTCTAATGCATGACAATTAACATTATTCAATATACATAATCAGTTAAACTTATCGAATAATATTTGATCGTTACACACTAAACCATTCGCAGTTATGTTACCAATCAATGTGACAGTGGTTCCATTCGTTTCCGATAATCAACAATTATATGATTTGGACTGTCATTAGACCGTATAGAAAACTGTCATTAGACACTAACCTTCACGGTTATGTTGAACATTTGATTTTTTTCTACCCATTTTTTTTGAATAATCACAATTATAATGATTTATTAAAATCATATTACATTAAATATATCATCCGTATATCAATCATTACAAAGAAATCACTCATCAACTCAATTTTTATACACTACAATGCAAATCTGCTTTGGCGAAAATCAAACTGATAATCTCTAAAATTATGGTACCTTAACCTAATTAAATAATTATGGTACCTTAACCTAATTAAATGATTTAGATTTCATTAGCCTTTAAATTAAGTATTTTTCACTTGTTAAAATTGGGAGAATCAAACTGAGCTGCAGCACAAGGAATATATTTTGCTCTAGCATATGCGGAGAGACTCCGTGGTAGCCGGAAGGTTTAAGTAAAGAAGACTTTTCTAACATTACTGTTGACTTCGTAATATTCAAATTTCAAAATGATTGACTTTAAGGTAAATTATTTGCCACTAACTCACTGTAGTGTCTCAAAATGGAGTATTTGGGGTTTGTTTGCATTCAAGAAAGCTTAGAAATTGATAGCTCTATGACATCAAGTTGCTACATCAATGGGATTTATGTAGTATTTAACTTAGTACCACGTTATCACTTAGTTCCAAATAAAGTATGATTATGTGGCCACGGGCGGACCTAAGGGGTCGGGAGGCGAGCGCCCACCCTAATCTCGAAAATTTTCAATAATTTATAGGTAATATTTTTAAAATTTTTAAATTTCAACTCTCCCCACCCTCAAAAACCTCTCATATTTATAATTTCGCCCACCGAAGTTGAAATTCTACGTACGCCCTTGTATATGGCCAATTGGTCACAGGTCGCAATAAATATATTTCATGTACCTTTTGCAAGAAATTGATTGATTAATTAAATTATTTTTTAATAATTTAAAATAATATAGATGTTCTTAAACAAATTAGTTTATCACCCCCAATTTGAATAATCAGAATAATCAGTGTAAATATTTTATAAAGTTTTTCTTTTTTAAAACGGTTAAAGGGTGACTTGAACTCTGACTTATTGATTGGAGTTGAAGCGTATTACCAATTGAGCTGCATATCATTGTCTAAATAATTTATAAGTAAATTCATGAATTTAATCCTACATGTACTATATACTTTTATCTCCTTAATTTATGTGCATAAACATTAAATTGGACATATCCTACCCTCATTTTATATGTCATTAGTAAAAACAGGAGGTAAACATTTTTATGTGTAGACAACGAAGTGCAGCTTAATTGATAAGACGTTTCATTTTTAATTAATTAGTCGAAGATTCGAATTATTCTTTAGCCGTTTCAAAATAACAATCCTAACGTCTGGGCTTTGGAGCTTGGAAAGAAACTACAAAGTGTATGTATGTATCTAGTCATCGTTATCCGTTTAAAATCCGTTTGCAAAAAGAGAAGGAAATTTAATTTAGGTGAAACACAGCTAATAAGTATGAGCGTGATTTCCAAATTAGACGACATTTGCATTATTATATGGTCCGACTATGGTTGGAAAATGAACTGGCACAAGAACCGAACCACACCCTGCACGTGTGCACCTGAGAAAAAGATAGTTTAGTTTAACGGGCGGGTCCGTTTTGCCTACCCGGGTGGGTCGGACCTGTTCATCCCTTTCTGGTCTCTCCCTAACCCAACTCATCAACAACTAGACTCATTACGGTGTCGTACAGGTTGACAATCACTCACTTACTCTTTCTTTTTGTGGGGTTTTGAGAGAGAGTATTGATTGAAATTTGGAAAGGAGAACATTTTTCAACTTTTGGGCTTGTTTTGTATTTTTGTAACTTTGGGGGCGTGGAAGTGAGAATAGGCGAAAGTAGAAAGTGATGGAAGATGCAGTATAATGTTGTTGACAGGTTAGTCTTTTGAGGGGTGAAAGTGAGAAAAAAGAAGGACGATGTTGATCGGATATGATACGATATATATGTTGTAAGGCTATTTGGCTTTGGAAACAGGAAAGCTGTGACTGTGAGAGTGAAACAACAAATTTTTGCTGACCAGTTTAGCTTTTCAGGGACAAAACAACGAGGCACTGTCCACTTTCCATTCAATTTGAATTTTTGAGGGTTTAGTGTGAACTTGGAGACCATTGTTGAAATGAGAAAGTTAAAGGTCAAGTCACTTTAAAGTATTTTAACCTTACATAGATGATATTTACGGTGATCTTGCGGCGATGAATAAATGCATCTCAGTGCTTTGATAGCTAAGATATGCTTGGTTATGGATTGGTGTTGGTTATGGTTAGGTTATGGATTGGTGTTGGTTATGGTTAGGTTATGGGGTGAACGTAACTATGACATTTAACTCGATCATGTACATTAATACTCTACAGTGTATTTTTAGGATAATGAGTTTGATATTGAAAGTGATCTTTGTACATGAGAGCTTCCTTTTATAGTTTTTGTCCGATTACGTGTACTGAATTTGTTGAAATCCTCTCATGTACAAGTTAGATAATATACTCATTTTGTCGCACAATTAATGTTAAATTTCGCGAGAGTGTGTGTGTGTGTGTAGATAGATAGATAGTGAAGACATTTGCATTTCTTACAAATTATACATCGTTCTAAATGAGTCACATATTATTTCACTTTTATTTAGAAATGAAAGACTCCATTAACATTTTCTTTCATCTTCGTATATCACTAAATGTTACATTTATTCTGAAATGTAAGTATATCCTATTCTTCAATTACATACACTAGAGTTCTTAATTATCAAGTCTTAACTCTTAGCAATTGCACACCCTTTAGGGAACAATGATGAATTTAGATCTCATTGCTTGATAGAGAAGTAGAAGAGGCTCCACCGTAATCATTTCTTCAAACATGTTTTACTTTTTATAAGTGTTTCTGTACATATCTTAATCTATAGTTTATGTGTTCCTCTAAGCTCAAGATTATCCTCTTTTCGTTATTGAGGATCTATTGGCCTGAAATTAAAGCAAAAAATGTAATAGAATAGATTGGAGTGTTTGGTTTAAATTTAATTAGTACAGGATTGGACTATTTGTAGACCCAAGAAGACAAGAAACAATTCATTTACAAGCCTATGATAAGATCTGGACTTGGATCCTTTTTTTTCAAACGGTTAAAGGGTGACTCGAACTCCCGATCGATTGAAAAGAAGTGAAGCAATTTACCAACTGTGTCACGCTTGGTTGTTATTTGTTATTTGAAATTTGAATTTAAACCAATTAAAATTTAAAGGTAAATAATGTGGAGTCAACCTTCATCAAGTGGTTAAACAAACTTGGAAAAAATCAGAACGATTATATAGTAGTAACTTTTTATGCCTTCAAGATTGAACAGAATGATTAAAATGTTTTAACGGTCAATTTACCCACCATGTGAAGTGAACCGACCGTTGGCGCCTATTCTTCCAACTCCGCACGTGCCCATGATTATCCTACTCACGTGCAAGCCTCTTCCACGAAAATACAAAAGATGAAGCATTGGTAGACAATGATTCAACATCTGAGTTCTAAGTCCCAACTATGTAGCACTAATGTTTAAAGAAAAATAATAATAAATAAAAGAAAATAGAAACTACGTGGCTGTTTGGATGGACATTTGAGTGGGCATTTGGATGGATTTTGATGAAAATTGTGTTTGGATGGACATTTGAGT